>QPKB01000007.1:1264017-1340214 GCA_003546025.1 Camphora micrantha
TACACAGTAATACTATATATAGTTAATTCATTCTATTAAGTTAACAAGGTAATATGCTACATCTACATCAAATAAATATATCCCAATCTTGCTACGGTGCTGCGGTGAAATAATTAATAAAGAAGGATAAGAACAAAAAAGCAGCTAAATGAATGGAACCAGTCAAGGCTCTAAAAGAGCTCATAGCCCTTGCTTTTGAATGGAAAAGATCAAAAAATAATCCATGCTCAGCCTTAATGGAGGGCGTATCGGTAGAAAGCTAACTCGAGAGAGGTGGAGGGCGTATTGGTAGAAAGCTAATGAGAAGAGAGAGAGATGCAACAAAGTTATGTCTCTGGCGATGGTCTCAGGTGAAGATGATGTGCTCTTAGTGACGGTAGATGTAGCCTGACAGCCTCGGCGTTGTGACGAAGACAACAATGGTGGCGCTGTTGTCGTGGTGCGACGGTCACGTGGGTGCCAGGTACTCTCCGATATTTTCCTTATTTCTTTGTCTCTCTTTCCTTTTTTTTTTTTTTGGTTGGGTTTGGGGGATGACGAACAGAGGTTGAGGGGGCAAGGGGCAAAGGGTTTGGTGTCCAGGATCAGGGCGAGAAGGGTTTGGGTTTGAATGTGTTTCGGTTTGGGAGTATGGCGAGTGGTTTGGGGTTTTCAGTTGAAGTGGGTGTGGTTTTCGGTTGAGATGGGTTGAGCAGGGTTCGAGTTTTGGTGAAGGGGGGATGGGTTTGTCACGTGAATGGCTTTCTGGAACAAGTGGAAATGGTTTAAGGGTGTTTAGGGTTGGACTCGTTAACGATTTCAGTGGGCGAGAAATTTGGGCTTTTAGGATTGGGAAGAAGAGAGGCTTCGTTTGTGGATGGCTGCCGGACGGAGGGATGGGGACAGGTAGTGTCTGATAGAGGCTGATTGGGTTCGGTTGGTTGCGTTTGAGTGGGAATTTTTTCTGGAAGCGGGACCAGGAGATGGAATCACGGAAGGACAGACATCTTCCATTGATTGGAATTTGGCTTTGAAACCAAAATTGGCTTATCCGGTACTTCCTCATAAAAAAAAATTAGACTAATCTCCCAGAGGATTGATCTGAATCCAGAGATGGATTACAGCACTAGGGCATACTAAAAAATTACGAACACACCATAATTGAGAGAAACTCATATTTCTTTTCATTAAATGGAATAAGCCACAACATCTACAACTTGGAAACTCAAACTATCTATGAAGTAGTAGAATTATTTCTTAGCACCAAGACTTTCTAAATAAAATTAGGAAACTACCTAATCCTAAGAAACAAGAAATGAAAATTAGAAATAGGATAATATAAGCCACTGTATGTTCTCTGTCAATTAGGCCCGTGGACAAAGCCCAATGGACCGGGTTGACCTCTGGTCAACGTGTGCCAAGTTTGCTTTCTTGGGCCTTTGTCCGTACTAACATCAGGAGCAAAACACCAATGGTATCCCTTTTCTCTACTATGACGTTCCAAAGGAATGACGCTAGATCTTCTCAATCCTATGCATCACATTTTTGGGCATCGAAAACAAGATACATAATAATATAGGATGCCCCATATTTGACCTTATAAAAAATAGACCTGATGAGAGGTAAGACAAACCTCCCAAAGATAATATCTACATCTGCCCTGAGCTTAATCTTCTCTCTATTTGCTCCACCACATGATCCCAAAAAGATTTTCTTTGCCCATGATGCCCAGATACGAAATGTCAATACGGATTACGGTGTCCTAATTTTTTCTTTAATAAACTTTTGAATCAATGAAATTATCATTGTTTTGTCTTATTTTAGCATTTTTATGGTGAGAAGTAAAAATATTAAAAAACTATATATGAAATAAAGGACTTTTAAAAATATGATCATGCTAAACTTGTTCCCTAGGAAGTATTAGTGCAGTATCAAGTATCCATACAAATGTCGTATTGGTCCGATACGGATACATTGGGCTTGTACAAGTATCCGGGTATCATAGTAATTCTTTGGCAAAGCCAAACACAAAGGCGGCCCCAAGTACTTGGTTGAAAGCTCCCCAACTTTACAACCAACATTTTTAGCCAAATAATCTAGCTGACTCTGCTCCAACCGGACACCTACAAACTCACATTTGTCATAATTTATTTTTAAGCCGAGAGCAACTCAAACCACTTAAAAATGCTCTTCAAATTTTCCACTTGCTCCAAGTTAGCATCACAAAATATAATGGTATCACCTGCAAATTGAAGGTTAGAAACCTCATTTGCACCATTATCACAAGAAAACCTAGTGAAAAGGAGTTCAAAGCTTCCACCACTATAACAAAAAGCATAGGAGATAGGATCTCCTTGCGTAAACCCCTTGAACTCTTAGAGAATCTTTTTGGGAGAACCATTTCACCAAGATAGAAAACTAAGCTAAAGAGACACAACTATGTATCCACTTACACCATCTATGACCACACCCCATTCTATCCTTCATATATTGAAGAAACGGCCAATCCACCATATCATACCCCTTTTCAAAATCCCAATTTACAACCCAAATCAGGTCAACACTGCCAAATTAGGTCAACACTGCCGATTTCTAGAGTCAACACACTCATGGGCAACAAAAACACTATCAAGAATCTAACGACTATCAGTAAAAGCACCTTGGATGTTAGAAATAATGTTAGGAAGCACCTTCCTCAATTGAGTTGCTAAAACTTTTGCCAGAATCTTATAGAGACTTCCAATCGATCTTATGGGACAAAAATCCTTTACAGAAATGGCACCATTTTTTTTGTAGGGATCGACAAAATAAAAGAAGCTCCCAACTGCCTCGCTATTACCTCATTTTGATAAACTTATTGGAAAAAAAAAACAAGCAAATCATCTTCAAGGATATCTTAGTAATGTTGGGAAAAAAAATCTTGGGACAACCATTAGGACCTGCAGTGCCGTCACCGCCAACATAAAAAACTGTAGCTCTAATCTCTTCTTTAGAAAACTGGTATTCCAAAGAATCTATCTGAGATTGAAACAATGTTTAGGGTACCCCATCCATGGTAAGCCTTGGCCTATTTTCAACTTTATACAACTACTGGAAAAAATTAACAATTTCCTTCTCAATGTCTTCTCTCTGATCCCAATCATCCCATACCTTGCCTCTTAACAACAATAGCAGTAATCTGGTTAACACATCGACGGGCACTGGCTATAGCCTGGAAGTATTTTGTATTCCGATCCCCACCTTTAGCCATTTGCTTCTTGAGGGTTGCTTCCATTTAAGAACTTCTTGAACAAGCAACCTGTGAAATTGTTTGTAAAGAGACGTTCTTCTTTCCCTCTCTTCCGCCTCAAGAAGACCAGATTCTTCCTTTCCATCAATACTTTTGATATTAGTAAGCAATTCATTCTTCTTTTCCGTCAAACTTCCATATGTCTCCTTTACCAATCTAACATTTTCTTCTTAAGGAACTTCAAATTTTGAGCCAGTTGAAAATCCGTCCATCCCCTACCAGGTTTTGCAGCCCACCAATTCTTAACACAATCTGTGAACCCCTTCTCAACAAGCCACACAATCTCAAAACGGAAAGGAGGAGGGCCCTAGTCTTCCATTCCTGTCTCAATTAACAAAGGAAATGATCAGAAATAGGGCGAGCTAATGTTCTTTGAATGAAATCAGAAAAAAGATCCAACCAAATCGGAGAAAATAAGAAACAATCCAAATGACTCATCACCAGGTCCTCCTGCATATTAGAGCACTTGAAATCTGCTACTCTCAAAGGCAAATCAACAAGATCATGTTGTCTGATTCAATCATTGAATTCCCCCATTGGCAGACCAATGACACAACTTCCTCCTTTTCTCAATAGGAAATCTTATAACATTTAAGTCACCTCCCAACACCCAAGAGCGATTCCACCTGCTTGCCACCTGAGTTAGCTCCAGCCAGAAATCTTCCTTAAAAATAGACTATTAGACCAAGGACAAACTGATCTGATAATCTGAGCACCTATGTTCTTCATTTTAGTCTCCTGAATAAACAAACACTCACCTTTAAAAGAGTGGGACACTCCTTTCATCACTGCTCGGTTCGAATCTGAATTCATGCCACAGACATTGCATGAAATCAGCTTCATAATCCCCCACAATGTCACACCATTCTCTTTATCACCAGTCGGCCGATCATAATTTATAGAAGACACCAACGTTTCTAATTCCCTTTGGGTTTTGGATTTCTTATACCTTTTGATGCTTATTTTTTTACCAATAAAATAGAATACAAGGGCAACATCCTTATAGAAGAATCTTTTTTTAAGAAAAAAAACCATTATAGAAGACTTGAGGTAAGAGGTCCACCAACTGATTACAATTTTTTTCCAGTAACTTATTATGTGTTCAACTTGATGAGTTCTCTATAATCTATACAACGTGAGTCCCATGATATAAGTCATGACAGACTTCAACAAGTATCGAGGGTTTTGTTGCTTTTTAACTATTTATGTTTATTTTTAGCTCTTATCTGTTTTCAATATCAGGGAGGACAACCTTGGCCCTTTGAATGCCATTCATACACCATGCTGGTGAAAAGCCTAGCTATTTCTAAATGCATCAGTATCAGACTGATTGCTAGTTCATTATGTATTAATCATAAATACTTTATTTTACTCCCTAAAATGAGTAAGTGGGCATATGCTTTTCTATATATGCATTTGATGCAGAACGGGCCCACAATTGGTCCAGCCCAAGATAATTTAAGGATATATTTTTATTTCCTGTATTTTTTTTTAAATTTTCCTAATTATTAATAGCACGTTTCTAATTGTAATTAGAAATTAGATTTCTTATTTCCTAAGTTGTTTTATTTCCTCGTTTGATTAGGTTTCTTAGCCACCAAGTTTATCTTCCTATTTATATGCAATGTAAGATATGGAAATCTCAGACTTTGATCATTGGATTAATATTATTGTGGTTTTTTCTGTCTCTTGGAGGTGCTTCCTCATGCTGAAGTCTCTGCGGAGACGTGTTTGAAGTGTTTTTGAACACATGCTTTGGCACCCATGCAAACTCTAACCCTATGGCTTGCATCAGCATTTGAAGCCAATCCATGTTTCTTCTTGTTCAAATAAACAACCATCTTAAAAATTGGCTTTCTCCTTTCGCCCCGACTCATATCTGACAAAAACTAATGAAATGGAATCTATAAACCTATCTTCCATGTAATATACATCCCAACTAAGTCGCTTAGTGTGGCTCTCATGATGTAAATTTTGTCCGGCACTAAGTCGGCTCAAGTGAGTCAACTCGGTGCTGGTATTGACTAATACAAGCCTAGTACCAGGACGCCAAAAATGCCACAACTCGGCTAAGTCAGTATTGACTCCATTGAGTCAAACCGGCATGCAACTACATCGATTAACAGTTGATATAGACCGGCACAAACTGCCGTGGGATTGACGCCACTTTGTATTTGCGATTGAAAATAGATGAGCTCCACATATGGGATTTGGCCGAATTCTAGATGGATTGGAAGCGAGTGCCAGCTCCACATTGGAGGTTGGTTGAGTCTCTTTTTGGACTCAACACACATGAGCACTCTTCATCTTCAATTGAAAAGAAAAACTCAGCCATAGGCAAACCAAACATGTTTTTATCAAATAACGAAAACTGCCGCTCCCGATGGACGGATTGCATATTCATAGGAATGGTTGGACATCCCTTTCCTAATAGGACTCTAATTATTAAAGAAAACTAAATCTCCTAAAGCAAACCAAATCAAACCAAATTATAAATTTGATGTCTCGTAAATAAATCAAAACTATTCAAATATGACTTCTTATTAATTAAAACTCACACAATAAATTGCGTGGTCCGTTGGGCCTATGGGTTGGGCCCAGTGGGCTTGGTCAACCAATGGGTCATGGGTCTAGCACTCATAAAGACTCTTGCGAGAATGGAATGCACGTTCATGCCATAACTCAACCAAAAACATGTGTCTGAACTTATTTTTCATTTTAACTTTGAGTTTGAACTTGAAGTTTGAACATTGAAGTGAATGGGACTAGTACCGATATGGTAGCCCAAAAACTTCTTTTACTGATCAATATCGATAATGGGGGCATACACGTAATATTAGTATGGTTATGAACAATACAATTGATTGCAAACGCTAAATGGAAATTATCAGTATGACACTGAAGCTAGGCATTGTTTGACTAATTTTGATACTCACTACTACAAATGGGGTTTTCCATGACGAAACTATTTGCGATGCAACCCAAAGTGTCGTAAAAAAATAGATTTTTTGCAATGTAAAACTAAACCCGTCGCAACAAGTTACGTATTTGCGATATAAGATTTCAAGCGTCGCAAATAGATACATTCAGCAATGAATAAAGTGTGTCGCAAAAAAATGCGTCAAAAAACCGATGGTGCAAGCCAAATGGCGGTAAAATTGTTCGCAACGCTAGATACACATTAGCGACATAATCATACGTCGTAAGTAAGTGTCTCTATTTGCGACGCAATCTCAGCGTCACAAATGGTTTTTAGTTGGGACGGTTTCCTTATTATGTCGTAAAAAAGTTCAGGTTATTTGCAACAGTACCTTTTTGCGTCGCACATAATATCTTATTCGTGACGCCGATGCCTTTGTGTCGCAGATAATTATTTTTAGCAACCTCCATCGCATGGCATCTTGAAAATTTTCAGCTAAACCAGTCACTAATTTCTTCCCTCCTCCACCATTACGATAAAAAAAAAATTAGACATTTATTGGGGATGCAATTTTGGTGTCACAAATAAGATTTAGTTGCGACATTAAATCTGATGCGTCGCAGATAATATTTTTTTTCGCGATGTGGATTTAAATGCGTCGTAGATAATTTTTTATTAGCGACATTGTTTAAGGGCGTTGCGAAATAATTAAGTCTAATTTACCCAATTCTTCCTTTTGTTTTCATTTTTTATGGGTCCCCCCTTCCTTTTTGTTAGGGTTCCAAGTATTTTCTTTTTGGGACAAGCAGAACAGAGGAAGGTAGAGAGACCATTCGAACTCCACATATTTCATATGTCAGAAGTAATCCCCATTCGAAACTCCATATATTCATATGTCAGAAGTAATCCCCATTCGAAACTCCACATATTCATATGTCAGAAGTAATCCCCACCGGCCACCACCAAGTCCTAACTCTCCGGTCCCCTGCGGCACTTCCTAAATCCTTATTTTCCTTCGTCTGCAAGGTACGATCTTGAGCAACTTCTATGTTCTTCTGAAAATTTTCCATCTTTTTTTGCCTCTTATTCACGCTCAGATCGTTTCATATTTTCTTCTCATGGGATGGGCTTCATATAGTTGGGGTGTTTGAAAAATAGTTTCTTATATGGGCATTTAAATTATAGCTTTAGTCTTTTACACAAAGTAGAAGAATAAGAAGATACAACAAGCATTTTTTCCAAACACATAACAGAAACCGTGGTGAAAAAAAAAAAAAAAAAAAAAAAAAAAAAACCACCGAAACCCAAACAAACGGCATCACATTAGAAACTAGAAACGCCACCTAATTGCGTCATCTTCCTAATTGACACATTTATCACATTTATCAGCCACGAATCCAAAAAAAAAAAAAAAAAAAAAAAAAAAAAAAAAGAAGAAGAAGAAAAAGAAAAAGAAAAAAAAACACGATACGAACTTTCTAGCATTCCTCGAGCCATAAATCACTGCTCAAGAAGGAGGCTAAGAAGATAGAATCTCAGATGGGAGATTGCACCAAACACAGAACTATTTATGGAAAATCAGTGATGATCATTTTATTGAATGCACTACTTTAAATACAGAGGCTACCCACTTACATTCTAACAACAGAAAAGCTCATTTGCCACAAAAAATGCTAACTACTTACCTACGTGTCTGACTCATTCAAAGAGAATCCTAGTCAACAGTTTCTACTATTCTAGGACCTTTTAACATAATAGATTCTGGACCCGTTATATGTCCCACCTTAAGATGGTGTAAGTAATGCATCAAATTGTGAGTTGGTGCACCAGAAATTTGATATGTATCGGCCAGTTCCTGTCTGCAATACTCATTCCAGCATATACTCTTGGAATCGCCTGATGGTATTGTTTTCACTCTGCCTGCGACCTACACAATTATCAGGACTGGTTTTATGGAATAGTTTATTGGGTATTTTTCAATCAAGTGGGGATTTTGTTTCTATTTGTAAATCAAGATTTTGGATAATATTGATTGGGCATTTTTGTGGCAAGTGGAGATTTTTATTTATTTGTAATTGAGAGGAAGTTTTGTTTCTTCCCATAATTGATGGTTTTTTTTTTTTTTTTACTTGTAACTAAGGGTTTTAGGGATTAATCTATTGGAAGTTCTAAACCAATAGAGGATTCTTGTTTCTATTTGTAATTGGTGATTTTTGAAAATCTTGATTAATAATTTTCATAGCAAGTGCAAATTTTCTGTTATCAAGATGACAGTCAACGTAAAATAGCCCTAAATTATATTAATTAGATAGTCTCAGCCATTTATCAGCGGTCCTAAATCTGGCCTAGACGTCTAGTTCACAGTATTCTGACATTCCATGTGTTACATGATCAAGTCATGTACCATTATCGTGTTACTTGCCAAGTTACACAAGAAATTTCCTTCTTTAATCCTCTGCTTCTTAGAACTGATACTACTTTAACTATCATATGTAAATAAAGAATGAAATTAATTTCACAGGACAAAAGTTATCCAAGGAGGATAGTGAGTGGATAAGGATAGTGTCCTTTTCAAACCCTTCCACCTTTAGTGGAATAAGAAAAGAAGGGCAACTTTTTTCTCTAAAAATCTTGATGGGCTTAGATTACTGGAATAAGATGAGGGTCATTCCAATAAATCATGTTTGCCTAGCCGTACTCTTCCATTGATGGTCAAGCTACCAAGATGGTTTTACAAATTGTTTGGGTTACATCTGGGACAACCTGATAAGACTAGGGAAAGTGGGGCATCATAGATGCCCTTGCAGTGAGTACATGGTTCAGCATTGCAATTCTGGTGGACTTGGCCAGGTATTAACCATGCCCAAAGTTGGTAAATCAGGGGCAGAACCATGGCCATATCCCCAAAAAATTTTCTGAAGCCCCCTAGGTATTTTGAAAATGCTATGCATTTTTTGCGGTATTCTCTTAAGAAAAATTTCCTGGGTCCACCACCGATGATGGTAATCCTAAGGCTGAGGCCTTAACCGGATTATAAGTAAATACGATATATAACAAAAAAATAACTAATAAAATTACTCTAATAAAATCAATGGAATATTTATAAACGCAAATATATCATTCTGGAGCATGGATGAAAATAGTTACGTAGCGGCTGCTATATCGGGACCGCTACGCTAAAACGCATTTAGCGGTGTTCACCGCGACGGTCCGCTACGAGGCCGCTACGGCGCTACTACGGAGTGAGATAGATTTCTATTTTCCAAAAAAAAATGAAAATGCATAATAAGACTTATTTCTTTTATTATTCTCTCAAAATAACATTTCTACTCAATTCTTCTACCCTTTTATGTTTAAAAGAACATAAAAAAGCACATGATCTCCCCAAATTACAGTTAATACAGAAAGTTCTTTTCTAGGTAGATCGTATTAGACACCCCCTTTGGTAGAGGTATTCTTTTCTCTAGGTACTCTTAAGTCTTAAGTCTTGACTTAATGACATTTTTTATTTTTATTTTTATGAGCCTTTTCATTAGTTTTTAAGTTAGCATAACTAAGCAACAAGAATACATGTGAAAAAAATGATTATTACTATTATTTCTATTTATATAGTGATACAGGATCAAATACAATGAGGGGACCGCTACGCCTCATTATCTTAGTTACTTTTGTAAAAAACTTACAGTTTCTCTCATTTTCCAATATTCTAGATTTTCTACAAATTTTTCATTTTTTTTTTTTACGATTTTTTCCAATTGCACCTCTACACTACGTAGCACCCGCTATGTAGCTTTTTAGCGGGAGGCGTAGTCGCTATTTTCATCCTTGTTTTGGAGGTTTACAGATTTGGATAACCTAAGCTCTCTTATTTAAGGTCATTTTGGTTAGAGTTTCAGGAAAATGAAAATCATCTCCAAACACATTAAACAAGCATTTCTAGATTGAATTCAGGTTCAGGTCCATGAATTTTTACCTCATGGAGACCTCAATACCTGATGTCAAAGCCATATAGGCAGGCGGGACTGGGATCAAAATTCAGCCAGTGTTATGGGTTTTCATGGATGGCTAATCCAATTCCACTAACAACTGTTAATGATGAGCCAATGTAATATAATATATAGGTGGGAAAAAGAATCTGCCATTTGATTCATTTTCAATGGATATTGAATCCCCTGTACTGTAGAGTTTCAAAATTGAAATGCTTGGCGATTACAGATTTTGTGAAGTACTGGCATAGAGGCCCACTAAATTAAAAAAAAAAAAAAAAAAAAAAAAGAATGGGACAAGTACTGATATGGTACCCCATAAAATTCTTATACTGATCAATATAGATAATGGGGCATACACGTAATAGTAGTATGGTTATGAATAATACAATTGATGACCAATGCTAAATGGAAATTATTAGTATGACAAATGAAGCTAGCATTGTTTGATTAATTTTGGTACTCTATCCTTTGACTTTCCATAATTATCCAATAAGAAGTGGGGATTATATTGATGATGAAGAAACACGAGTCAGCTTTAATCTCATTTTGGTATTGAAAACTTGGTTGCCCCCATGGCCTTAACTGTCGGCCCTCTGTTAATAGTGTGGTTTGTGGTTTGTTATTTTAGTATTTCTATGAGCAATGAGTTATAAATAATTATTATATACTGGCAATTTGGTGCTTTTTGCGTGCCGAATGATCCTTTCATTAACTTCTATAAGCAATGAAAATTGTGTTAGCCTGAAGGAAAGCTAATCCCTATATTTTATTTAAGATCCAAATAAATCATTAAATTTACGCATTTTTATCAATTTTCTATTATTTATTTAAATTTCTTATTTTTTATTTTTATGATCTTTGAAGACTGGCATGCTTGTGCTTGTCGGCCACGTATGGCACGGGTAGCACACCAACTGTTTCCCATCCCATTCGGCATAAAGACCGGCACTAAAATTTAAAACCTTTTCTCTGTTGATCAACATGGATCAGACTCACCTAAATTGGACTAGGTGGCAAGTGACTTGTCTATTTCTGGGAAAGATACATTAAACTTTGTCTTGTTTTGGAATCTAGCTCAGTAAGTGCAACTATCATTGGACTTTGTTTCAGCCTAGTTTTGATTCCATGCTTGTACTTCTCATCTGTCATCTGATGTGAATGAGTTAAGATTTAAAAGGCTGCTATTAGGTTTCCACTAATCTAAACGATGGACAGTGTTGCCCATATTTGTAATTTTGTGACCATTTCAATTTTTTCTTTTAATTTTGTCGTGATGATAACAAATTTGCTTGAAGCCTGGAACTTTAATAAAACCACCTTGAGCCATTTTTCTTAACGTTGAATATGAAGTTTCCACTTAACAGTTCATAAATTAAAAATTATTTCTGCCGCTTCTACCATTACAAAAGAAAGATACTTAGTTTATAATTTATATGCGATGCATCTTGTATGCTATATATCGGATCTTGTATGTTGTGTGAACTCGAATAAGAAAATCTCTTACGTTCACGAGTTACCGATCTCAAGGTTTTTCAATTAGTCCTCTAAAAGAAATTCAGCCACTTCTATTTTGGCTTTGTTTGTGTATATTGCACCTATTCTTGTCTCTCTCTCCAAAATTTGTTTAAACTGTCATGACATGGATTCATGTGTGTTTTTCTGATTTTATGCAGTTTGTGATTATTTCTTTATCTGGTTGGGTGTTACTTTTCTATGGAGGCTACAAATTCTTCTCTGGTGGCAAGAAAGACAAAATGGAAGAGGTAATAGTCATTTTTGAAACCCTTGGGATCTGACGCTAAAATTTCTATTTCTGAAAATGTGATAGTCTTGTCTCAGATACTAGACTTCTTTTTGAGTTCTTTCTTTCCAGACTAAAAGGCAACCTACTTCATTGATTCTCTTGTCCTTGCTCATTAAATTTCCATGAAACTTCTCACCTATACGTTGGGCTATCAAATTTGTGATACTTGTGGTGGAAAGATATTTGCTAAATTACCAGAGAATATTTGTTATTTTTTTTTGTGTTCTTAAAAATGTAGAAGGTAGTTTCTCAGGCTTAAACATCTTTTTTTTCTGTTTTAATTATTTAAAGTACTTTAAAAAAGAAACTCTCTCTCTCTCTCTCTCTCTCTCTCTCTCTCTCTCTCTCTCTCTCTCAAGTATGCTTAACTCAATGATATATCTCTATTAGGGAGAATGCAATAATTAAGTGAGGGAAAAATAATGTTGTTAGATTCTTTTTTGCCTTGCTAATGTCAAAATTTTTCCTTTCGTTATGAGATTTTGTTTTCCCATCAGTTGATTTTTTATACAGTATACTGTTACACATATGCAGATGCTATATGTATGAATTAGTGTTTTCTAGAATTCCAAAAAAAAGAGTCTGTAGATATCAATGTACTAGTTTTTAATTGCAGAGAATCAATTGGTTCCTTATTTTAACTTTTTTTTACTTGATTTTTATTTTCATGAAACCCTTGCCTTTTTCAGACCTTGATGCTACTGTATGGCTTGGTTTAGGCAAGATGAATAAGTTGTGTGTACATAATTTCAAGCACCCTTATCTGCAATCATGTTTAAATATACACCATTAGAAACAAGTTTCAAGGGGTCTGATCAAGTTGACCCAAGTCCACAAAAGTACTTAGAGACCACCTTGTTTTCTCTTTGTTTATTATTATTATTATTATTTTTTGAAAAAGTTAATCAGTATTTCATTAGAAAAAGGAGAATACATCAACATGTAAAAAAAGAAAAAAGAAAAAAGAAAAAAGGAACACAATAAAATCATTGCATCATACACGGCAGTTTGGTGAACTCCCTTCTTTCAATAGCAGTTAGCAACTTGATTTGAACGTGTAAAAATAGAAAATCAACCCTTATGGGTTAACTTCTAGACTCCTAATCATGTCAGCTATCCCGTGGGAAGGGGCACAATCTATATGCCCATGGGATGGCACAGGAAGGACAGACAACGGAAGGGAACCCCAGTGCGAAATTGTGATACCAAAGAGATTGAACAAGATGCGAATTAAAAATAAGAAAAAAAGAATGGGGGCCTGCATCCAGTCATGCTCTGTTTGTAGGGCATTATTAACCACATGACAATGCATGTTTCACAACTACCTACCATGAGTGATTATAGTGATTCATCTGATTATAATGTCGGGGAGCTGGGGTAGTTAGAAAACCATTAGGACAATTGGAAGTTGGACTCTTCAGACTTCAGAGCAGCGAGTACGGTTATTAAGCATATTAGTGAACATGATAGAAAGAGTAAATGCATAGCAAGTGTAAAAAAGATGAGGAAATCTTTTCTTTATATATTCACTTGCAAATGAAATCATATTTGTAGAGAAATTTTGCTGATTCTCCTTAAGATAGTCGTTTTTAGGTTCTTATGTTTTTATGCTGGTAGATATAGAGGATTTTGAGTGTTAGGGGCTGTTTGGAAACTATAAAAATAGGCTCTTCGTTAATCATTTAAAGCTTATTAACATATTTTCTAGGCTCTTAGAGGGTTTTGATTGTATAGTAAACCTCTAATTGTATTTTCTATTTCTAGAGGTTATTGACATATTAGGCAATTGCTAAATTGTATCTGTACATAATCTCTATAGGCTGTCCTTAGTCTGTTTTGTCTCTTTTTATTCTTATTTTATACTTTTTTAATGCATCCTCTCTCTCTCTCTCTCTCTCTCTATATATATATATATATATATATATTTATCTGTGTGTGTAAAATGCATTTTCTATATCTTATGTTTTGTGAACCATTGATATCATCATCATCAAACTATTAGTATATCTTTTTGGTTTCTCCCTACAGGCTTGACCCCTTGCATCGTATAGAAACAAGTTTCAACCCTTTATTGCTCTCAACTATGTTCTAAAAAAACTATGGGGTCTCCAATCAATATTTTTTTTTCTATCCTAGTTATAAGGTTCCACATTCTGGTTGTGAATGTACCATAGCTGTCCATCTCGATTACGACTTATTTTCGGTTTGATTCCAAAAGGAAATGTTCTCGGTGTTTCATTTCAGAGTTGTGTTTTGAAAAAATAATAAAAAGAATATATATTTAGGAAAATACAATGATATAAAAAAGTGAACAGAGCATACGCACTAATACTATATATAGTTAATTCATTCTATTAAGTGAACGATGTGATATCCTATATCTACATCAAATAAATGAATCCTGTTAGGTTTTTTAGTGTTGGCTAAATTCATTGGTTGGACAAAACTCTGGGTCTCTTGAGTTGTAATTCTTTTTAGAAAAAGTCTCTGAAGATAGAAGATTGGAAGGACTCAAAAAGCTGAAGAAAACATGCTGATGCTGAATTTCCGGATCAACCAGATTGGGGTCCGCTCGAGCGATCGTTTCATCCGCTCGAGCGAAGTCAAGACTGAAAGCCCAGATGCCTGACAGAAGAACTGTTTCGCTGAGATAGAACCTCAGCCGCTCGAGCGGATGGTGAGTTCGCTCGAGCGAACTGGTGCGCAGAATTTGGGAAAGTCTCCTAATCCTATTTTTAGCAGTGTTTCTTTTAAGACTATGTTTCCCAATTTGAATCCTACTTGTGCACTAAGTCTTATGCACGAATTTGGGGCTACATATAGGGTGTTTCTCTCAACCCCAGAGGTACACCACACAAAGACGACCACTACTCATCAATCTGAGTCAGAGATATCTTAGAAAGAGTTTATTCTCTAGAGCTATTGAGAGACTGTTCTGAAGGGCTGCTCTAGAAGGTCATTGCTGCTTCTATCTTTCTTGTAGAAGATTGATCATCTTGATTGTCAAGGTGCTAGGAGATCAAGTAAGGAGAACGGGGCATAGTGGATGTCGTGTCAGTGGATTCTTTGCAAGAATAATTACAGTCCTTAGGTCGAGGTACAGATTGAGGTAAAGGAGCTTGTGAGTATATCTTGTAACTGTTCGTGAACTCTTGATTTCTAGTTCGTGGTTTTTCTCCTTGGTTAGGGTTTCCACGTTAAATAGTTTGTCTGCTTTCTTGTGGTGTGTGATTGGTAGATAGCTAGTTCTATATTGCCTCATTGGTTTATTTCTGCTGCATTGTTTGGTTAAATTAAGATTAATAATCCATTCTAGTGGTAATTTCAATTGGTATCAGAGCGGGTTGCACTATTTTATTATTTTGATTAAAATATTGCTAGAATGGATATATACCGCGAAGGCACTTCAACCAACAGGCCTCCTCTGTTGGATGGTAACAATTATGCTTATTGGAAAATAAGGATGGTTGCCTTCTTGAAAGCCATAGATGTGAAAGTTTGGAAATATGTTGTGAATGACTATTCCTTACCCACTATTACTACGGATAGGGTAACTGGACCCAAACCTGACGATAAGTGGACTAAGGAAGAAGAGTTGGCTACAAATTGCAACTCTAGAGCCTTGAATACTATTTATAATGGAGTTAGCATATCTGAGTATTGTAGAATTTCTACATGCACTACTGCAAAAGAAGCATGAGATATTTTGCAGACTGTGCATGAAGGGACTGACACCGTCAAACAATCGAAACTTTAGAAATTGTATACAGCCTTTGAAACCATTAAGATGGAGGAAGATGAAACTTTCGATGAGTTTAATTCAAAGCTAAATATAATTGTGAATGATACTTTTACTTTGGTAGATAACTAGTTCTATATTGCCTAATTGATTTATTTCCTTTGCATTATTTGGTTAAATTAAGACTAGTAATCCATTCTAGTAGCGCCTAAAGGTAATTTCAAATCCCAATCCCTGCGATTCAATCCCTGCTCTGGTACTACGGTGAAATAATTAATAAAGAAGGATAAGAACAAAGAAGCAGCCAAATGAAGGGAACCACTCAAGGATCTAAAAAAGCTCATAGCGCTTGCTTTTGATTGGAAAAGACCAAAAAATAATCCATGCTCAGCCTTAACGGATGTCATATCGGTCGAAAGCTAACTTGAGAGAGATGGAAGGCATATTGGTAGAAAGCTAATGAGAAGAGAGAGAGAGAGAGGGTTTTTAATTTCAGTTTATTGACCACAATTAATAGGGTTTTAGTTCAGTGTGGGCAAGTTGTCATAAGTGTGCTGCTTGGCAAACCCATTGCACTCTAAGGTGCATCAACAACAAAGAACTTTTCTAACAAACAAACAAACAACAGCTGCAGCATTCATTATCCTGTAATTGTATCATACCTTAACCCACCCATCAGCATCCCACTCTAATTTCATGGCAACATGCAGTAGTGTTGGTAGAAATCATCGTCCTGTAATTGTATCATACCTTAACCAACCCATCAGCAATATTAAGAAAGGTTAATTCAATAAAAGTGCATCAAACAAACCAAAGTACATTCAACAAACCAAAGTACATTCCACAAACTACTACAAGCACACCCATCAACATGAGTAGTTGGATAATTCTACTGTTCCTTCAAATATATTTTAAGCTTTTTCTTATTAGACAATAAGAATATAAGAGAAGAGAGCTGCCAATGATGCGTTCTGGATTATGGTAGGATCTTCAGTGGTCTGGGTCCAATCAGTAATTGATTCCTCCAGGAAAAGGAAGGTATCCCTTCAGCCAAACCAGTCTCACCTGACAAGAAAAAGTATAAAGCTCAAGTCATCTGATTGAAGATTCAATTTCCTAATCCGAATCCAAATACCAAATATGCACGGTAGAGATAAAATGAACATGTACCTACATCCAAATCCAAATCATCTAAATAAATGGCTCTACCAGTCCGGATCTCAAATCTAAAATGGGCCTATTAGAGTCCAGATTTGAATCAGAACTGCAGATCACAGCTAGAGATGGTTTAAGGTCTAAATTTGAGGTGTAAATAATGTTTTAAAGGAATTTTGTATCCAAGCGAAGGGTTTGGATCTAGCCTGACAGATCCAAATGAGTGAATGAATTATAAGATCCCCCAAGGCCAGGGCTATACTGAGACAAATGAGAAATGCATCAAAATACTTTACAAAGAACTCTTACCTCTGCCGGAAGCTGACCTAGCGTTATGTAAGGAAGGGCAGGAAGTGGGCCTAGGTTTGTGGACGGTCCTCTAATGGAGCTCAATCTTGAATTGAATTACAGATTGGATATCCGACTAAATGGGCCAATGAGACTCGTCTAAGCTTAAATTGAATCTCAGATACTAAAGATTAGCAACTGGAGGGCCATATTTGAAATTGAAAACAACGGTTTTTTTTTTTTAGGGTTTGATGGATTCAGGTGTATGCAAATTGATGAGGCCCATTGAGGAATCTGTGGGCCCTCCTAGTTAAAGATTTGTTCGAGCCTGTTAGGGCATAATGACTTAATGAAAGATTAAAGATCGAATTCAAGACCAACAAATCCCATACCACAGTTCGGCTCTATAGTCGAAGTGAGCCTTGGTTCGTGGATGGTCCCACTCCAAGGCATCCCACCATTCCTCCTCTCCTATTAACTCTTTGAGTGCGCAAGGTAGGTTGTCCACAGAGAAGGGGAGCTTCTTCAACTCAGGACAAGAGTCTATAGTGATGGTCTCCAATGCATTGCAAATGAATACCCCTGAGAAGATGCCCTTCAGTTCTGGTAAGTAGTCAATATATAAACTCTGTAGCTGAGAGAGTATCAACATAGCATTGTTATCGTCTTCGCTGGTTATTCCCATTTCTTCCTCCTCTCCTACTATCTCTTCCATTTGCCCACAGCCCTCGACTGAAATACTCTTCAAGCATCTAAGTTGCTGCAACAGCCTAGCTGGGAGTAGATACTTCAATTCCCCGCAATAACCTACATGCAAGGACTCAAGGCTTTTAAGTGCATCCGGTGATGGAATACCTTTGCAAAGGACTAGTAATTCTGGAATATCAATAATTTCCAATTCCTTTATTTCAGGTAGTAATGGTTCCTCCTCCGCCATTAAGTACTCCATGTTCTTGCAGTCGTCGATTTTACAACGATACAACTCACTCTTATGCAGTAAGCGTGTGAAATGCCACAAGCTACTTATTTGACAATCACTTATGACGAGCCGCTGAGTGGTATCGGGGAGCAGTAACTGGTCTTCTTCACCAATAAGATCGTAGCCACCAATCTCAACACAGGAGCACTCAGCCATAGGAGCTAGTAAAACAGATCTACCGACAGCAAGACAAAATCTTTTCATCGTTTGCCACTTGTTCGATTTGGCGTGCTGAAGGAAATCGGACAATTCTTTGAATTGAATATTCAGAATAGCCAGTCGAGTGGAGTTCATAATTTCTTCAATTCCGGCTCCTTCCCCTTTGTTTGAAGACCACTTCCAGCTGCTTCTATGCATTGTTAGCTCTTCCAGATGAGAGAGCCTAGGTATAATACCAGCTGGAAATACACGTAACTCCTTAGTATTATCGAGGTGAAGTGCGTGGAGGTTCTTCAAGTTAGAAACAGAATTAGGCAATGACTTTATATGTGTGAAAGAGAGGTTAAGAACTCGGAGGCTGCACATGTGGTTAAAATAAGAATCAGGGGAGATCTTCTGTAGAGGGTTTTTTTGAAGAAATAAGGTTAAGAGATGTTGACAATTGGGTTCACCAGAAAGTTCTTCTATGTCATTATCCATCAACGAGATCCTCTCAGCATCTTCTGGAAACTCAGTTGAAAGATCCTGTAACTGCCGACCTGCATAGATCATAGATCGTGGATTCTCTGCTCTTGTAATGTCGATTGCCATATCCCTGATTAAATCATGCATTTTGACAAACATTGCACCTACACGATTTTCACATCTCTCCAACGTTGAAACTTTTACTAGTTGATCCAAAATGGTATGCCCTTTGTTGATATCATCTTCTCTGGTCCCCCTTTTGTCTATTAAACCCTCATAAATCCAATTGTTAATTAGTTCATTAGCAGAGATCTTGTGGTCTTCCGGATATAATGAGCAGAACAAGAAACAATATTGGAGTAATGTGTCACCCAATCGAGTATAACTGAACTTTAGCGGTGTGAAGACCTTGTCAATACCCTTGAACCCTCCGTTTGCTTCTTTCAGATCTTTCAAAGCATCCATCCATACTGCAGCATTGTCAACACCACACATAGATCCTCCAACTGTTTTAATTGCCAAGGGCAAATTGCAACACTCCTTAGCAACATCCTTTGCAAGGTGTTCTATATCTTTAGAGAGGATTACACCACCCACAGCCACAATATTCTTGAAGAATTCCCATGATTCATCTTCAGAAAGAACTCGTACTTCAATTGCATGTGCTTGCATCGGTCCGCATATTCCTTTGTCACGGGTAGTGAGAACTACTTTGCAACCATTTTCTTCACTTGGAATAGGAATGCCAACCTCATCTAGATCAAATTGCTTCCACATATCATCAAGGATGAGCAAAAACTTTTTTCGCCGCTTCAAAGCATTAAATATCTTTCTTGCTGTGTCATTCTCATCATCATCTTCTTCCATGTCTATTTTCAACTCCTTTGCAATTTTTCGTTGTAGCTTGTTCACATCTACATCATTAGAAACAGTTATCCATATAAAACAATCAAAATGCTTGGATTCTGATTGTTGAGACAGATCGTTGTGAATGTTTCTCATGATTGTTGTCTTTCCAACTCCTCCCATACCATGCACTCCAATTATTGGTTTCTCTGTGCCCAATATGCAATCCAAAATCTCTCGCTGTGTTAATTCCGCTGTTTTACCCTTTATAGGCATCGTAGGTAATGCATTAGTTACTAGTGGTAGTGGTTCAGTGACACCATTTACAAATTTGCCATTTGTAATTAGTTCGTCCACTTGACCAATCAATATCGATGACTTCTTGCTAATCTTCCGACGCCTGTAGTAATTTGGAAAAAGTCCTTTCCAACAATTTTTTTGTTCTTCAAAGTCTCTCTGTGTATCACTTACTTTCCTTTCCATAGATTCCACTTCTTGTAGCCAATGAGTCACTTGATTCGAAGCACTCCCACCTTGTAACTCGGCGAACTCTACTCTTCTCTTAATATCATTGTTTGTTGCAATCAATGTACGCCTTTTACTTTCCAAAGTCTCCATATTTTGCTTTAATTGTTTTTGGTAATCGATTTGTCTTGAAAGACAAGCACATAAGGGCTTCAAGCCTTCAGCAACAGCACCATCTAGTGACACTACAAAATAGAAAGGAAAATGATAGTAAATAGAGAGATTGAGAAAAATACAATATAATAAAGTAGAAAACACAAATAAAAGAGAAACGAGAAATGATTGTTATGCTAACTAAGAAACAAACATATATATTTTATGTTAATCTGTTATGAAGATTCTTAGATGGACAAGTGCTTGTATGGATTTTCAAGTATATCTTTGTAAGCATGAAAGTCAAATATTGCTATAAATTGAAATACTAACGATGTGATACAATTTGACTGTTCTAGTCCTAATTAGAGAGAGAAACTATATATAAGAGTGGTTAGGAGTTGGATTTGGATACTTCATCGAGAAGGAGATTTAGGATTTATTATTTATCATCATCATCATTGTTGTTGTTTATTATTATTAGATTTAATAATATTTATTGGGCACGACATCTCAGACCAACTTATTAACTTCACAAATCTGCAGTTTATTTTAACAAGGGGGCTTGCCAAAAAAGATGCAAAAGTATTACCTCGATCCTTGGAATGAAAATTACGGATAAAAATGAAAAACATTGGGAATTCCTTGACCATCAGAAAAAATAGATACTTGAGTTTTGAGGCTCTCACAAAGGAAATTAAAAGTAGACTAAGCTCGTGGCAAATACCCTTGCTATCACAAGTTGGCGGAAACACCCTAATCAAGGCAGTGGCCTTAGCAATTCCCGTCTATAACATGTCTGTTCTCCGTCTCCCAAATAAAATTGCGGATTCAATTGATAAATGTCTAAGATCCTTTTGGTGGGGGAAGAGTGAGCGGAAAAGAAAACTCCATACCATTAAATGGCCTGAGTTATGTAAACTCATTTCTGAGGGAGGTTTTAGGAATTAGAGACACCAAAAATAATAACCTATCCCTCTTAGCCAAATTTGCCGGAAATGTCTGTTCAATGAGGACCTCCCCCGCTCAAAGATTTTTAAGGCTAAATAATGTCCTGGAAGGTACCTTTGGGAAGCTAAATTTAGGAAAGGCTTAGTTGAGGGGGACAATTATATAAATGAAAAGGTTGGATGGATAATTGGTAATGGAGGGAATATATTTGTTTGGAATTGTAATTGGATACCCTGTAAAAATGGATTGAGAAAGCCTTATTCCTTTATAATTAACCTAGATCTCAAAGCCAAAGACTTATGGACCGTAGATAAGATATGAGATATTAATGCTCTTTATGACTATTTTGACAACCCTATAGATATTGAGAATATTGGTAAAGTTTATCTCTCTAGATCCCTCTCTAATGATGAAAGAGTTTGGCCACTTTCCAATAATGGTCAACTTACTACTAAATTTGCCTATAGATTAATCAACAATAGAAATCATGCCAGCCTCATTTTAACGGTAACTTAGAAAGCTTTGTGAAGGCTTCCGCTCCCCAAAAGGTTCTTTTGTTTGGTTGGAAATGTCTCAGAAATGCCGTACTAGTACTAGCTATTTAAAAATTAAAAATTATGTCTATAGACTATAAATGTACTATATATAAGAAAGAAGAGGATTCAGTTGGGCATGCCCTTATGTAATGTGAATTTGCCAGAGCAGTTGGTTTGGATCACAGTTGGGCCTTTTCTCAAATACTTTCCACCCCTTGGATTTAATAGAATGGTGACAGAACTCATGTGAGCATGGCCAACTGACCCTTCCTCTCGGGGATACTAACTTAAAAATGTGGATCCTTTCTATGTGGTGGACCATTTGGAAAGCTTGGGAGGACTTCTTTCATAAATGTCAACCATTAGATCCCTCTAAGATCATAGGATCAGCCCATAAGATGCTTCAGGATCCCTCCTGCCACAGTTTTCCTTAAGAAAAGATGGGGGATCAATCTTCGGTCCTAAGACGATCTCTAACAAAGATGAAATAATAACCTTTATGGATGCAGCCTATAAAACTAAGGAGGGATAGGCATCCTTTGGCTACATCATGAAGTTGAATGGTGACATTGTGGGTACAGGTGCTATCCAAGGACTCAAAATCAACTCTGCAAAGAAGGCCGAAGTGAGTGCAGTCTTAGCCGCATTGGATAAGGTGAGGAAAAATGGCTTTGTCAGACTTCGTATTTTTTTGGATGAAAAAGAAGTGGTGCGAGGGTTGAATGGAGAATACAAATGGTCCATAAATCCAATTATTTTGGACATCAAGTGTTGACTATTTATTCTAGTTTTGTGGGCTTCGATTATATTCCCAGGTCTCTCAATGGTCAGGCACATAGGCTTGCCAAAATTTTCTATTTTGTTAGGTAGGATGTAGGTTGGGAGAGAGCTTCAACTATCCTCTTGACCAGGGGCTAGACGGTTGTTGGTCGTTTTCTTTCTCTTTTTCGTTGCTTGGTTTTCTTTAATGAATACCACTTCTCTAACAATTTTTTTTTTTTTATTACGCTTTCAACATGTCCAATAATTAATTTGTCACTTTTTTTATGGATCATTCATAGGAGCCTTAGAAAAGTTTAAATAGCTTCACCGAGTATTTACCACAAACTTATCCAAATCAACTAATAGGAGGGGCGTAAGTAATGACATTCTTACTAGTAAGGAAGTTATGAGTGGAAGGCATAAGCCCATAAGCAACATGGCGAGCCTTAAGCTTAAGGGGACAAAGCATACGACTATCACTAGAAGAGTAGGGTGGTAGTTGAAAGAAATTGAGGAGCAGTCAAAATACTTCCTCCCAATATTGCCATACACTAGGAGAGGTCTCATGCTAATGAAAAAAACTCTAAGAAAACAAGCTAGTACCAGCAAAAGGAATAACCTTCAACGTATCAGTTTTCTGTGCCCAAGAACTTCTTGTCATTGACTTACTATGTAATATAGAAGTTGTATAACCATTGTGCAAGATCCTTTAAAGTCATGATCATTTATTTTTACTAAAATAACTCATTAAAATTAGTACATCGCATTGTTAGGATCATGATAGAGTTCCTTTTACATTATCATCTCCGTCGAAGCCTTCTTCCATCAATCTTGGTCAGTATTATGAGTTCTACTTTTCCCTCATGTTAAAGTAAAACTCATACTAAAAAAAAAAAGATACTTTTCTTCTCAATGCTTTCTATTTATAACCGATTGGCAACCTGATGTTACACTCCAGTAATAAGGCTTCAGATCAACACATGATGAAGTACCTAACCATGGAGAAGTTTTCTAGGGAAAGAAATTAAGGTTCATATAACCAACTGCAGTACTGTTTATGGAAGAACTATAAAAATGATACTCTAAATTACATATCCTAAGAGCAATACTAATATGATGTGAAAAATTTAGAACTCGTCAACATCTTATAAAGAAAATAGATACTTAAAGGAGACAAAAAAAAAAAAAAAAAAAAAAAAAAGAAATGGTAGTCTTACTCTTGTATGATAAAAATCCTCAATCTGCAATTTTTGTGAATCCTAAGAAAATTTATAAAACGATAGCAACAAGATGAATATAAAATTGTTGTAATGATTAATTAAGCAAAAGAACTCCTAAGACTTACTAACTTTTAATATTAAAAGATTAATACTAGATAAATAACAAACATATTCTTAAGAGAAAACTAGGCCATCTTGTGGGGCTCACTAGATGCATGAAAATCATGAGAGACAGGATGCACAGGTCACGATGTTGACCAAGGTGAGAGTTAAATTGTCTCGACTGGATCATCCAAGTTTGATGTTTGTCTAACTATTTTAATGAAGTATCAAACCATTCCATGAGGAAAAGAAATTCAAACAACTATATGGAATCCACCAAACCATATAAAAAAAAAAAAAAAAAAAAAAAATGTGATAGCCCACTGAGTAATTCCCAGAATTAAAAAAATTGAAACTAGAATCTGCAATTCAATTTAAATGATTATTTCGATGGTAACTATTTATCTAATTATTAAGGATGCAAAAGACTAAAAATGGAACATCTGCCACACCAATAAACTAACGACAAGATTTCAGCCACACTAATATACTCTTGATGCTGGATCTTTTATTGGTTTTCATTAAGAAAGAAAATTTATCTTTATAATCAACATGGGCTTTTCTACTCCCACATAAGATCGGATTCTCATCCATGCATTCTTATGAATTTTACCTGGTATACTTAGTCTTTTGATCGGGAGGTTATGGTGTCTCCTTTAAAGTGCAGGTGGACATTGCATCCAAGGCTCGTCTCTTAGTTCCGCAAGTCACTAGCTTTTGGATTGACAGCACTGGGGCCATCATCTAAAAATGAGAATCTGCTGGCTTAAAATGGCTTGAGTCATCATCCAATTTACCTTTCTTACAGCTTTCATAGCTTTGATTATATAAGCTCATTTAATTTGCCAAAATAAATGTACTCCAGCAAACTTCTTTTGTTTTATGAATTGGGACGTTCACTCTGTTTTTACTTTTCTTAATAAACTCTCCTCACATAACAATTAGTTTGATTTTTGAAGTTGTTTATTTTACTCTTATTTCTAATTCTTCATTGTTTTTAATCCTTTTTTTATATTCTACAATTAATGATAGAAAAGATGAGGATCACTGATCAAGTCATGGATTGATTATATCACTAATTAGTGGCAGAAGATCAAAAGGTGAAGCCAAATATCATCGACCCAATGGTAGAAAATCAAAACTTAGGATCAAATGTTATTTGAGATCAAATGAAAGCTTACCTTGTATGGTAATGGTCTAATACTTGATGAGACCCACTCTATAAAGATAAATCGAAACTTAGGATCAAATGCTGAAGTCTCCCATCACCTTAAGTATGAGTCTAAGATCAGTCAGGCGCAAGGATTCAAAATGAGATGAGGGAGAGAATTTGGAAATTTATGGCCAATAGTACTTCATGGCATTACCATGGGCAACATTTATGTATAGCTTGATGAGTCGTGACTCTTTTTTTTTTTTTAGATGCTCTAACATTATACTGGAGACTTTTCTCATCAATCTAGGTCAGCATTATAAGTTTTACTTTTCCCTTAGATTAAAGTAGAATTCATACTAAAAAATATAGAAAATTTGTTCATTTCACTTTTTTTTTTTATTTCTAACCGATTGACAGTTTGATGCTACCCTCCTGTAATATGGCTTCAGTTCAACAGATGATGAAGTACAAATCCATGTGGGAGTTTTCTTGGAGAAACAATTAAGTTTCATAACCAACTGGAGTACTTTTTTATGGAAGAACTCTAAAAATGATATTCTAAATTATATATACATTCTAAGAACATTAGAGCCCTTAAACATCTTACAAAGAAAACGGATGCTTAAATGAGAAGAAAAAAATAGGGAGAGTATTCTTACTTATGTATGATAAAGTGATGTTGACAAGAACTCTTTTATATGAATAAATGTCTTCAATCTGCAATTTTTGTGAATCCTAAGAAAAATACAAAACAAATGTTGTAATGATTAATGAAGCAAAAGAATTCCTGAAACTTACAAACTTTTAATAGTAAAACAGATTGATAGTAGAGAAATATCAAAACATATTCTCAAGCCAAAACTAGCCCAACTTGTGGGGCCCGCCAAATGCATGAAAAATCATGGGAGACAGGATGCAAAATTCTTGAACCTTTTCCTGTGGGTTAATTTGGAGTACAAGTACATCTCATTCCGAATCCATCAAATTATGGACAAGGTCCTCCAAGTGCAGGGGGCAGGACTTCTTTGATTTTGATATAGCACAATACTATCGTCAAAATCAAAATGACGACGATGAGGAAGATGGCATCCAACCCGCAAGGCATTCTACATGGTACTAGAAAGAATGGGCTAAGATATGGTTGTTACATGCCAATTGACACTTCATAGTTGATAATTAATTTGAAAATTGGAATATGGATTTATCTTTTAAATTTTAGTTGCAATTAAATGGTTTGTCTCATAATATTAAGGTGTGCTATCTATAATAGTAGGTTACTAATTGCTAGATAGCAATAACATGCTTTAAAATGGTAGAATTTGTTGTTAAATACACCTATGTATTAGGGAAGATGAAGGATTTTACTCTCTATACTCTATAATTTCACCAAAATCTATAAAAGAATAAAAAGACTCAAAATATCTACATGGATGAAGGGACTCCTAGCCCATCCAATTTTAGTTTTCTTATTATTCTTCCTTATTTTCAGATTTTTTTTGTTCATTTTCTTGGAACTCGACCCGACTCGGCCGAGTCGACTCGAACTCTACCATGCCCGAGACGAATCCCGAATCCAAGTCTTGAAACCATGCAATATGCTAGTGTGTGATTATAATAATAACAATAATATATTATCATCTCAAAAGTAATAACAACATTGTCACTATTCACTTATTTGTCATCATCTGAAAATTTTAATTTAATGATTATAACTGTTATTTCTTTACTGTTTACTTTTATTATTACAAGATTTTGTTGCTACGTACATGTCATTTTAGCCAGATTAAAGAGAATTTTTAAACTTCATGAATATATATTTTTTGGGGGCCTAGGGTTAGCACATATATATAATTGTGTTTTGTTTTAATTATTGTGCGTTACGTGAGAAAGCGAAAAACCTACGACCGACAAACAATAACTCATGCGAGAGGTTAGAATTTTCTTCAAAGAACCCATATTATGATTTAAAGTTTTAATGATCCCTATCAGGAAAGAGTATTTTGGAGAATCCTATGTTTAAACTTTTCAAGACTTCTCAATAATAGGCTCACATGTCTAGATCCACGTGTAAAAAACAAGGTTCGAAAGCTGGTGGAGTTGACTCGTTATTTTTTACACGACCTGACACAATGGTGTCACCACAATATTAAACAGAGGCCGAGACATTTTGGAGACTTCAGTACATATAGTAAAAAGATGTTGGAAGGACACACTCTCTCTCTCTTTCTCTCTCTCTCTCTCTCTAGTTTTCTTCTAATGTTCATATATGTAATATGTAAATATATTAATTGAATTAGTTATCATGAATACAGCTAGATTAATGTATATTCATCTTTATATATATTTAATTTAATTTTTACATATTTTATAATGATTTTAATGAAATTGCATCTCATGAGTGACCACATTGACTCCCATGAGATTTTTTTAAGTTGGGCGAGTTTAACATTTTCTAACCTTGGTGCAAGAGGCTAGAGCGAATGTGGAGAAAAATATAAAGGGCACGTTTGGCAACTGTATGTTCCAGGGAATCCTCGCTCTTTTCTGCACATGCGTGAATTTTTCACATTTAGCTGAACATGGATCTAGAGGGGAATGATGATGAAGATCAGGCCCCCCCACCCCACTCCAAAAAAAAAAAAAAAAAAAATGGAGCTACAGTGAAATAGGCAGTAAGTTAGAGATTACTGGTTTTTACTTTGGAAACCTACTTTTTGTGTCTCACAATCAAGATCCGAACCGTTAATCATGTTTAAACCTACAAAACAACTATTTGGTCAAATGTCAACCGTTGATTCCTCATAGATTTTGAGATATTTGAAAAAATTTTGGAATTCTGTGGTTTCCATTAGCAACATTCAAACCGTCCAATCCCTTCAAAAGGCCTAAAAGAGCTATGAGTGTAAATTTTGCAACCTAATTCATCTTGGGTCATGAGAAATTGGTCAAAAACTTATGACCATTGATTTCACATTGTGCCTAAAACGGGATAAAAATGCAATACGTTTTTTTTTTTTTTTTCATTTTTTGGTCCCGGTGGGCCCAAAAATAATAATATGAGCTGTGAATTATATTCGGAAGGTCAAACACAGCTAGTTGCTCAAATCTCAGTCATTGATCCTTACTAGGTTTTGAGGTGTTTGCAAAAAAGTCCAGATTCTAAAATACTAATTTTTTCTCTTGTGGGACCACTTTTGAACGATCTGAACCGTTCAAATTCTCTAGATGGCCAAAGAAGGCTTTGATGTGAAAGTTGAGGTCTCGATTTTTCAAGGAGTTTGAGGAAGTTCTAAAATACTTACATCCTACAAATTGTAGGAATCCTCTCTCAATACCAAACCTAGAACTATCATTTGAAATCCTATCTATGGATATGTTGGCTCTAGGAGATGGAGGGAATCCTCTATTTGTGTTTACCAAATGTTCCCAAAAATAAAAGAGGCCACCCCACTTCATAACCCAAACTGTGCATCATGTAGAATAGTGTGTCATCAACATTTGAAAGTGAAACCATGAGGGCCCATATTAAGCCTCAAGAGTCAAGAGGATTCCATGTAATTCTGCTAGCCCGCTAAAGCTTGGAATCGTCTAAGAAAGAATTTAAAACTTTTGGATATGGCCCACTAACGAGAAGAAGAGATCATAATGACCTTGATAGATTTGGTTGATCGGTCTAATGTACGGTAGAACTCACAAATTATCAAACCAATAGCATAAAAACTATGGATCAATGATCAATCGGTGGAAAAATCTAAGATCAACACTACAATGATAGAAAAGATGATGATCATTGATCAAGTGATGGAATATCTTATACCACCGATCAGTGGCAAAAGATCGAATAGTGGAGAAGCCACATATCATCGATGGTCCAATGATAGAAAGATCTGGATTTGTAAACAAAATTACAATTATTCGAGATCAAATGAAAGCTTACTTTGTATTGTAAAGTTCTAATACTTGATGAGACCCACTCTATGAAGATAGATCTAAACTTAGGATTAAATGCTGGAGTCTCCCATCACCAAAGTCTCTCTATCTATTGTTCTTACCATTGATCTTAAATGAAACATGACTGATCTTGAGTAGATGTTGTAAACACGCTTTAAATAAAACTAGCATGAAGCCCCTGTGCATTGCAAAGGTTAAGTCCTCAATAATATATTAAAACTAATATCCCTTCAATATAAACCTATATATATATATATATATATATAAACTAATTAAAAAATTTAAATCAACCAAAAAATTATGAAAACCAAACCTTTATTCCCTTAATCCACGTCAGCGTACACATTTAATCTTAAAAACAAAGGATTTGTATGCATTTATGCTCATTTTGAATACTATATAAAAACTTTGGAAATAACCTTAATTTATAGAGTTGGAAGGCATCCCTTTGAATTGGATTACATCCACACAAATGGGCTCAAGAGATATTTTATTGAAAATGCACATATTTAGCCCAAGAGACATGTTTTATTGAAAAGGCATATATTATGTGTTTTTGAAAGGACACATCCAAAAATGGACCCCAAGAAGCTGATGTGGCTTCTTCTAAGGCAAAAATTGAGGGTTTTTTTTTTTTTTTGGTTTTTTTAACCAACATTCAGCTTTAAAGAGAAAAAATTTACTGTGCATCGCACAGTTTAAGTCCTGAATAATATATTAAAACTAATATCCCATTCTTATAAATCTATTTATAACAAATTAAGTAAAAAATTCAAATTAACAAAAAAAAAAATTATGAAAACCAAACATTTCATCGCTTAATCCACGTCAACATACACAAAATAAAGGATTCATATGTATTTATGCTCATTTTGAATACTAAATAAAAACTTTAAAAATAACCTTAATTTATGGAGTTGGAAGGCATCCCTTTGAATTGGGTTACATCCACACAAATGGGCCCAAGAGACATTTTATTGAAAATGCACATATTTAGCCCAAGAGACATCTTTTATTGAAAATGCACATATTATGTGTTTCTTAAAGAACACATCCACAAATGGTCCCAATAAACTGATGTGGCTTCCCCTAAAGCCAGAATTGAGGGGTTTTTTTTTTCTCAACCAACATTCATCAGTTTTAAAGAGAGAGAATAATTTCATGGTGGTCTCCCTGCTGTATGTTTCACGATGGATTTTCTTTGGGTTTTTAAGTCCTTTTTATATAAACCATCTATTTGTAGGCCAAAGGGGAGGATTAAAATTTCCCATTATTGAGTGATAAAGCTCAGTCGGTTGAGATACCTCCATTGCACATAAACAACCAAGGATCATTCCATGACCTGGGGAAGAGTGTGCGAGGACTTACCTCATTAAAAGAAAAAAATGATCACATATCTGTGGAGATCCGTTTTTGTACATAAAATGAGACATCAATATACTTTAGTCCTAATTCATTCATCACCCTCTTGATCTTAAATACTTATGGCATAAAATACCTAAGGAGTAAAAACAAATTCTCAAATAGAGGGTAGAGCAAGAAGAGTTGTAGAAGAAACGAAGGAACTGACCTCAGTGGTGAAATAAAGATACAGAGTTGCAGTATCGATCAAAATGCAAAGAGCACCCCTCTTTCAAATAGCCAAAGGGAGGAAGATGGATGCCATATGTGAGGAAAGTTGAATTATGTGATACTTGACTGGATGGAAAGACCTGAGAAGTGTCATATGCATGCTCCTGCTTATAGTCTAACCGTGTGGGGCCGTATGATGTAATGTAAGCAACTGAAATGGATGATGATCGTCTTTACTCGAATGACCGACGAGATGAAGTGGGTGCTTTGAAAAATCAAAACTCAGTTTGGGAATGGAGTCATGAAGTGAAGTTGATTTTAAAAAATATATATAAATGAATTATGATAGTAGTTTATTTTTAATTATTTGTTATGAAATTTTTTTTAACTTTTTATATGAAAAAGTGAGTTTTTTTTTGTATTTTAGACGATAAAGATAGTTATTTTTTACTTTTTTTTTATAAAATAAAAAAAATAAATTAAAATATTTTTAATATGACGTTTTGTATATAAAAAATAAATACTTACATTACGTTTATTAAATTAATAAAACTACCAAACTAGCAAAAGTTGGAAATACTTTTACTAAAGGATGATGCAAAAGGCAAATCAAATCAAGAAAATGAATGGCGGAAATTGGTGGGACAAACAGCTGTAAAAAGAAGGAAGACGGAGAGGAAACGACAGCACAGGAAAGTACTTAAAAATAAGAGATAATTAGCGAAAGGTCCCTAAAATTGAATCTATCCAGCCTCCAGTCCAAGTAGATTCTTTTTAAGAGCTCTAATCCAAGTAGCTAGACTGTTTGCAGTCAGAGGTCCCCAGATATAATTTATATGATTGATTTACCCTTTCAACCATTTTAGACATAAAGTTTTGAAATTTTAAATTTTAAATTTTGGATTATCCCTCCTTTCATTTTGCATTATCCCTCTTCTTCCTGAATGAGAGTCTTTTGGCGTGATCGGAGAAGATCCGTTGAATCGGATTTCGAAAGGGCCGCGAATCGTGCGAAGATCGTTAGATCTGCTGGTGGGTCTCAATCGTCAGAGAAGAAGATCGGAGAAGAAGCTTTGTGGAACGCCGCTGCTGTGCGAAGATCGTTAGATCTACTGGTGGGTCACGATCGTCAGAGAAATAGATTGGAGAAGAAGTTCGATCGGAGAAGAAGCTTCGAGGAACGCCTCTGCCGTCGATCGGAGAAGAAGAAGAAGCTCCGCTATTGCGACTGAGGAAGAAGAAGACCGGAGGTCTTCTGTGTCTGTTGCAGAATCAGGAGAGGCGTGAAAACATCGTCGGAATCCCACACTGCCGGCGCCGCTACGCATCGCCGGAGCCATTCATGTCGTCGTCCCGTGGCCGGAGCGAGGAAGGAAGAGGATCGGAAGAGGGTTCTGGAATTGGGTTTCTGTTGCAGAAACTTGAAGATGAAGAAGATCGATTTGGGCTGGGTTTGTTTTTTTGGGTTGGATCCAGGTCAGCCCGACTCGTTTGCAGTGAAGGTGGCCTGGGCTCTACAACAGTTTAGGGTTGGGTCGAGGTCAGGTTTGACCTGACCTGTTTCATAAGCCGAGTTGTTTTTTCGACTGGACCCCACCGTGAGATCCGAACGCAGTCGAGGGTGCTGCGCCATCACCAGAGAAAGAAGTTTATCTAAATTTTAATAAATTTATACGATTGTATGTCAAATTTATCTAAGTTTTTGGCTATTTATATGACTTCTGGCACAAATTTATTTGAGTTCTGGATGAATTTACTTGAGTTCTGGACAAATCTGTTTGAGTTCTGGATGAATTTATTTGAGTTCTGGACAAATCTGTCTGAGTTCGAGATGAATTTATCTGAGTTCTGGACAAATCTATCCGAGTTTTAGGCTATTTATCTGAGTTCTGGAACAAATCTATCTGCTTTATAAACAAATCTATATGAGTTTTTGGCAGATTTATTTGTGTTTTTGAATTTTATTTGTGTCTTTTGAAATTTATTTGTATTTTTCGAAATAAATTTAACTGAGTTTTTGACAAAAAGACTTGAGTTTTTTGCTACATTATTCGCTAATTTGGGAATCTGGCGATATCTTAGTTTTGGCAAATGTATCTGCGTTTTTTTAAATTTATTTACGTTTTTTAATTTTATTTACTTCTTTTGAAATTTATTTGAGCTTTTTGAAATTTATTTATATATTTTTTGAAATTTATTTGGATCTTTTGAAATTAATTTTCATCTTTTGAAATTTATTTATATTTTTTGAAATTTATTTGTGTCTGTTTCAATTTATCTGTGTTCTTTTGAATTTTATTACTTTTTTTTTAAATTTATTGTGTTTTTTTGAAATTTATTTCGTTTTTTGAAATTTATTTGCTTTCTTTTGAAATTTATTTGGGTTTTTTTAAATTCATTTCATTTTTTGAAATTTATTTGCGTTCTTTTGAATTTTATTTGTGTTTTTTAAATTTATTTCTTTTCTAGAAATTTATTTGAAATTTGTTTCCTGTTTTTTGAAACTTATTTGTGTTTTTTTGAAATTTATTTGAAAATCTAATTAGTGGAATTTTATTAATCGTGCCTAATTTAATGGTAGTTGACCATTATTAATGGCTTATCCCACTAATCATGGGATATGATTTGAAGAAATGGTAAATTAGACATTTTAGATTTCTAAATTTGGAAAAAGGACCTATAACACTATAAGAAAATATTATGAACTTAAGACAATAAAGTGAAATGTTCAGGGACCCGTCGCCGAATCCCCCTAAAGCTAATAATAATACTTCAATTTCACTTGCTGACATGCTTTTAAACGCAGCCTCCACGACAGCTAGGAGCCTAGGACGTCCATTTCGGCTTCACCTAACGGCTAAGGAATAAACAATTGACAGTCCTATTCAAATTGAAGATGAGGTTGATATTTTCTCCGAGGACCTTTACCAGTCCTATTCAAATTGAAGATGAGGTTACACCTAACTTTGATGGATCTCTTTAACTAAGATATCATTACACACACACATACAACAACAACAAAAAAAAAAAAAGAAAAGAAGGAGCTTGTTGGCGGGGATTGGGTGTTCCAAGGAGACCAATCAATCTTTGGTGCCCACGATTCATTATAAATTAAGTAGGCTCTCTATTTCGGTTTTCCTTATAAAGCAAAGCAGAAATCTAAGTCATTGTGGAAATTTGATAAGTTGTTGTCTTTTTTGAAGAAAATATTTATTATTGTGGTAAAAGGATCACACTGGTAAAAACATGTTTATCCAATATCTCGATTATATCAAATGTCATTTTTCAAGATGGGGAGAGCTACAGTCTAGAGGGAGGATTGTATTCACGTAAATTTTCTATGAAAGGGTTGGCGTGATGTGAAGAAATTACAGTTAATATGGTGAAAAAGGGCCAATAAAATCACCAATGCGATGGAGCAAGTGATGTCCAGTCGAACTGATATTTGACAGAAGAAGGAGATAAGGGACTCAACGAGGTCGAGAATGAGAATTTTTTTGGATAACGGATTCTCGGTTTGGACCACTAAGGGGTGCCATAAGGGGATGCGATGTCAAATCAATGACGTGTCATCTCCTCCACACACACACACAAAAAAAAAAAAAAAAAAAAAATCTTTCCCATGCAGCACCTCTTGATTGGTCTAAAATAGGGTTTCCCTGTTTGGACCAAACAGGGGATCCTTTAATGTAAGCCACTTAGCTGATAATCCATGCGATGGCCGGACAAAAAGAATTGGATGCTTTAGTAGGATCACTTGCTTATAAAATGGAGATTTCTCCTATTTAATTGTTCATGTCAGTTCCATCACTCGGAAGATTGGATTAAGGACTCAAGTTGTTTAAATTAAATTATAGGTAATGAGAAGAAGTTTCGGTGCATGTGACCTAGAGATGTAAACGAGTCGGTTCCGATTCGAGTCCTTTGTGGACTCGGAACTGTTAATGAGGAGGTAGATCCGGAACCATTTCGTAACTGGTTTCTTAGTTCCGGAGTCGTTAATGAGAAGATGGAACCAGAACCTTATATGGGGAGGGTCTGGGTCCGGGTCTCTGTCTAGATAGAGAATAATGTAGAAAATAACCTAGTCTTCTTGAAAAATGAGGCAATATGTCGGGTCTTGAGTTCACGGGTCGGAACCAATGTGGGACCGGACCTGGACCTGTTCAGGTTACAGGTGAAAAAAAAGAAGAAGAAGAACCCAGACCCGGACCCATATACTTATCGGGGCCTAAATAAGGACTCAAACCCGATTTTTAACGGGTTGGAACCTCTAAGTAATTGGAAAATCAGACAGCCATTTACATCCCTAATGTGATCCTATAATGGGAATTGGGTGTTTGTGACTACAACACAATATCCGGTTAAACACATTATTGATGCCGTGATGCGGCTTTCATGTCAGAATTTAGGGTACAATTCTGTGGCCACTTTTCTAAGGGAAATGCATGAAAAGTGTAAATATTTTCCCGCGGCATTTTAGATTTCATGTTTGGTGCAGCCATTTTTTTATTTTTTATTTTGAGGAAAACTTGAAAATGAACTTTTCCACAATTACAGAGAAAATCATTTCCGATGGTGAGAGGTTGAAAAAACTTTCTGCCAAAATTGTTTTCCACAGCACCGCAAAAACATGCCCTTAGTAAAGATCATATGTTGTAGGGAGTCTACCAAGTTTCCAGCATGGCCAAGAACTTATTCACGGACAGGCTGTCGTGTCGTACTTGGATCCATGATGTAAAGTTTTATCAAAAGATTAAAGTGGATGGAAGCACCGTTGTAAGTGCCTAAATTGTAAGTGCCTAAATTAATACGGACTTGATTAGATGGATATAACTCTTCTTTGAGAAGGATTGGATGCCTGGAACCTAAAAGGAAAGGAGAAAGAAAAGGTCAGAGCCCCTGACTTTTCTCAACCAAAGTCACTTCGACGCCTAAGTTGGTTCTACAACTAGACAAATGGTGAGTGAGGAAGAGAAGAGAGTAGGAATGTCTCTGTAAGTGTAGATCTCAGCTTACCTCTTTTGGATTTGGTTCTTGTATATATAGGCTGAGAGTCCTGTGATTCTTGTGCTGGTTTTCCGGAGGTAGGGTCTCATCGGACCTTACCCTGATCTGTTAGCGATTGAGTCCCATCGGACCTTACCCTGATATCTTGGAAGGGACGTAACCACCAAATAATGATAACTTCTTATCTCTATCCGATGCATGTTCTTATTTCTTGACACATTCTGTAACGTGGTAAACACGTTCTGTAACATGGTACAACTATCACTGATTGAGAGTCGGTGCTCGTCTGAAGATGGCATAGAGGCCAAGCATGACCTTAATATGAACGCATTCTGGCACTGTTGTCGAAATATACTATACCTAGCTGATACCGTTACCGAACTAGAACAATCTCACCGAGACCAGGACATGCCGAGCTGGTACATTTACCGAAGCTTGGACATACCGAGCTGGTACATTTACCGAAGCTAGAACATACCGAGCTGGTACTTTTACCGAGGCTAGGATGATCTAAGTACTGTGAGAATATCTTCACTGGCACTATTGCCGAGATGTATCTAACCGATACCAGGATATATCTAACTGGTACTCTTACCGAAACTAGGATAATCTTGGTATTATGAAAAGGTCTCACACAATTGCCCCCTAGCTTTTGACTTCTTAGAGTTCTCTAACTCTTTGAAGTCGGAAGCTAAGTATTATGATGGAAGAGTCTTCTGAACATTTAATCTCGGTGTCTGAAGCATGTATTATCTCGGTCAGTGACATCCGATCTCTATCATCATGTCACTTCGCCGCTTCGCCTAGCCGAGGTAATTAATTGGGCACCTTGATTGATGCAGAAAATGCATAGGTAGCACCACGTGTCACCGCTTGGTTGGCTATCCAATAGGCTTGAAGAGACGTGCCAGTCCTTGAGGTGACGTTCCGCACGTGCGTCCTTGAAATTCAAAAGGGGCTCCTCTTTTTCATTATAAATAGAGGTCCCTCCTTCTCATCTCCCATCTTCATATTCGTGAGAGGGCAGATAGGGTTTTAGAGAAGAGAGAGGGTTTGCAGAAGAGAGAGGTTCCGCCAAAGTCCAGTTCCTCCGAATCCGAGCTCAGCATTCTTCGAGTCCAATCTCGTTCATCTTGTACTCGTAAGTTTTCTTTTCTGATCTTGTTCGTTTCTGTTCCTGGGCTTTCCTTAGGGTTCTGTTTTAGGGTTTCTTGCCCCTTTTTCCCTTTTTCTGGTTTCGCCCTCCGTTCTTCTAGCTTCTTCATTCTTTAGGAATGGGCATTTACAAGCACTGGCTGGAAACCCCAGAGGCTACGACTAAGTTCAGGGCCAAATATGGGATCCCTAATGATGTCCAGATTAGGTTAGATAACCCAAAAAACCCTTTTGACGGCTATACCTTCACTAACGGCTGGATCCCGTTCTACTGAAGTCACCGTAGTCGAAGGTGAGGTCCAATTCCCCCTCCATCCCCTCCTTATAACTTGCCTCAAGAAATGGCATCTCTGCCTTTGCCAGTTGATACCGAATAGCTACAAAATAATCATGGGCGTGACCGAGTTGAATAAGATCCTTGGTGTCCATAACATTCAGGATGTCTATGACCTCAGCAAGTCTAGTGGTGATGGCACCTATTACCTCTGAGTCAAGGCGAACCGAGGGTGTTTCGTTAACAATCTGGAGGACTCTAACAGGTATGCAGGGGATGACCGCTTGTTCGTTTCGGACCACTGGGAGTATGGAAGAACTGTGCCCGAAGTGGCAAGGATTGACAAGGCTCCCCGTAACCTTGGGAGCCTTCCAAGTAATTATCGAGCTCTTTAGCTTTTAAAGTTTTTCCCGTGTTTCCCCTTTCTTGTCTTAGAGGTATCATATTTGACCTATTTTTTGTTTGTCGTGCAAAGGTCCGCCAGAGAAGACAAGAAGCCAACCGAGTTGGCTGGAAGAGGAATGACATGTGGTTTCGGGCGGTATCTAGCTACTGAGGTCACCGTGGCCAAGCCGCTTTTTGCACTGTTGAATTACGAACTGAAGTACCAATACTTCATCAAGAGGAGGACTGGTCAGCCTAAGGGAAGGAGAGGACGCAAAGTTCCTGCCGAAGTGGAAGGGGCAGTGCCAGTTTCAGCTTTAACCGACGTTTAGCGTTGGGTTGCTTCTGGTGCCGAAGTCACTACCTCGGAATCTGATTCGAAGAGTGTCGAGCCTGTCGAAGCCATCATCGTTGCTGTGAAAGTTGAGACCTCCTTGAGGTCGGAGAGGTCAAAGCAAGTCACCCATTCTCCTAGCCCTCCTCCTAGTTCGGAAGAAAGATAAAGCATGCAACGTCATCATCCTGTCGTGAAGGATTTGGGGACTCTGGTATTCGGAGGCCGAGATCCTCATGCCCCCACGCCCCCTGGCGCTGCCTCCGATCCTACTCCTACTTCCGCGTCCTCAGCTGTTGCTAGTGCCTCTACTCCTGCTCCTGCTGCTTTTCCAAGTACAGGAGTTCGGCAGTAGCCTGCCGAAATCACACGGGCGGAGGCCCCAAGGGAAAAGAGTGCCAGGATCGAGGCTTCTGAGATGGATCCCAGCATAGCTGTGACTCCCCAGCCACCAGGCCGACTCCTTGGAGACCAAGCCTCTAGGTCTTGCCCGGAAGGCCATTATTGGTAGAAAACCGCATTTTTGGTGGTCATGCCCTCGTCGTTGCCGCGGTTGGCCGAGCTTGCGCCTTGCCTCAGGACATGCAAAGGCTCAAAAAACTTAATGAAGTTACGCTGGCGGTCTCGTCAATGCAATCGGCCATTTCGGTGAGTCTTCCACAAGTTTTTACCAAGTACTTAATCTCGGCTATTACTTCCTGACGTCTATTCCTTCTGTAGATAGTGCAAAAATGACAGGTCAACCTGGAAAGGCTTCAAGAGAATTATTCCAAGGTTTCAAAGCTCGAGGCAGAAAAGAAGGACCTTTAAGCCGCCTTGAAAGCGAGGAATCAGGAGCTGAAGGAGCAGGTAGACAGGAACTCTGGCCTCAAGACCGAGCATGATATGGCAATGGCCGAGGTCTGTAGACTGAAGGCTGAGACTGAGGTTCAGGAGAAACAGTCAGCCGAGCTTGAAGCCACATTGGAGAAGTAGAGAGCTGAGATTGAAGCCGCTTTGGAGAAGTTAAAGGCCAAGCTTGATGCCAAGCTCCAGGCTGAGAACGAAGCTGCTTTTGATGAACGGGTGGCAGAGGCGACGTCACTTTATGAGGCTCAGGTTCTTAATATAAGTTAACGAGTGTGGGAGCTCGGAGGTCAAACCGCACTGAAGGAAGCAGGGGTCCCCGATGATCACCTTGTTTACAAGAATCCGCCTAAGTTCCCGAGCTCGGATCCTGGGTCAAGCTTTGTTGCTCCCACTCTGTCCACCGAGGCCAAGGCTCCTTCTAAAGTTGCCACGACTGAAGACATTCAAATCGAGGCTGACGCCATCGCCGACTTGGCTGCTTAAAGCTTTTTCTCTGTTGTTTCTCTTTGATAGTTTTGATGTAATGATGAACATTGTACTTTTGATTCTATAAATACAATTGCATTTGCTTTTTTCTATGCTTACAACCAAATATTTTGATAATTACATGTGCTTGATCTCAGTTCCATAACCGAGGTCTAAACATCACGCTTGCAGCCAAACGTTATTGCATGGTTTGATCTCAGTTCCTTAACCGAGCTCTCTACATGCTCAGGAAATCAATCTGCTAAAGTATTTGAGTTCGGTTCAACAACCGGGATCTCGTATGTACTCAAGTTCCTTAGTTCGGTTCCACAACCGGTGCTAAGTAATTGAGTTCAGTTCAACAACCAAAGTCTTAAGTTTTGTAACTCAAGAGTAGAAACTTACATCCAAATACCAAATTTGTCCGTACCGTAGCTGGTTTTTTAACCGAGCTTAACAAGAGCAAATTGGTTTCAGTTCTTTAACTTTAAGGAATACAAGGAATTACAGTGTTTATCTCGGTGATAGAGTAATTTAAGCTCGGTTCCATAACCAAACATATTTTGATCCCGAGCACCGAGGTACCCACCGAGTTCTCTAACTTGGTGTTTCGACTGTGCCTTAATTATTTAAGGTCTTTCTTTATTTCCCTAATGCTCTATAGCAGTTAGGTAGGTAATTGCACCGAGGTAGCCACCGAGTTCTGTAACTTGGGGCTTTTCTCTATTTCCCTAATGCTATGTAGCAGTTAGGTAGGTTGTCATCCTTTTGTCTGAACTTGGTAGTCTTCATTCAACTGGTTCGTCACCAACTGAGAGTTACTGATGACTACCAACTGTCGTGCCCCAGGATTTTGGCGTTGTTCTTTTGAGGATCCGTTGGCGAGGACTTTCATGATGAGCCAAGGAACTGCTTCCGAGGTTGTTCTTCTTTGGTCTCGGCAACTTCACCGTTATGCTCATTGATGATGAACCAAGGAACTGCTTCCGATGTCATTCTTCTTTGATCTCGGCAACTTCACCATCATGCTCATTGCCCCTAGTTCAGTCCTGAGCTGGATCGGTGCCGAACTAAGAGAAATAATTTTCACAGTGAAGTCTGCCTTTCTATAAAGGTACTTAAGTGGATGTTCTGTAACAACCACTATAGTGTAAGTCTGGAAGTTCTTCTCTGATGAGTACCGAGCTCATTTCCTTGTTCTGTAACAAGAAGTATAGGAGCTCGGACCTCTCCGCTTCATAGAATGGTGCCCCCCGGCTCATCATTGTCTTGATCTTCATATCGACACTGATGAGTCAGATTGCCTTCTTCCTTGATATAATCCTTTAGGTGTCCATCCGTGACGAGCTTCTCGAGGTGGGACTTGAAGGCCTTGCAATTTTCGGTTATGTGCCCATTCTGCTTATGGTAAGCAAGAACTTTTTTTGATCTCGGGTGGAAGGGTCACCCTTCATTGGCTGCGGCCATTTGAAGAACGGTCGTGACTTAATCTTGCCGAGGAGCTTATGGATTGGCTCCGTGAAGACCGTATTCTTAGCCTTATAGGAGGCTGCAGCTGGGCTGATCTTCTTTCCGAACCTCGAGGTGGAAACCGAGTTCATTGCTGAGCTCGGCGATGCCTCGTATCAGCCTGCCTCCTCCCTCCAAGATGATTTCTTGTCTCTCTTGGAGGCTTTATCTTTTTGCTAGAGGCCGAAGCTTTCCCGAGCTCGGGCCTCATCTTCTTCTTGTTCAATGAACTGGTTCACCCTGGCCATTAGTGCCTTCACTGTGACCACGAGGAACCGCACCAAATCCCTCCAAAGCTCATTGCCTGGCAACAGAGCCTGTTTAAAGGACTTGATTGCCACCGTATCTGTGGCGTCTTCGACTTGGCTATAGACAATCCAAAATCTTTTGGTGAACTGTGTAATGTTCTCGGTTCGCCTCATTCTTATAGCCATCAGGTCATCGTCCGTCTTTGGGATGATCCTGTGAGCTTGGAATTTTTCCACGAAGGAATTTCAGAGTTGCCGTCATCTCGAAATTGACCCATCTGGAAGTGCGCAGAACCATTTCAGGGTGAGGTCTCCTAAACTAGAAGAGAATACTCTACAGTTCAGGTGACCGATATCGCCCCATACAGACATCCGCTGTGTAAAATGTCGGAGATGTGCAGCAGGGTCCGAGGTCCCGTCATAAAGAACAAACCTCGGGACACTGAAATTTTCAGGGAGAGAAAAGTCTCTTATCTCCTAAGAGAAGGGAGATGTGCCAAGATCTTCAGTATCGAAGGCGTTTAGCAGATTTCGGGTGAAACCGACCACCTCCATGTTTTGTTGGACCATTTGCTTGACTTGTCGGTCAAGCCATTCCCTCAAGTCATCGCTGTCCTCCGGTCTTTGTCTCGACCTCTTTGAGTCATCATCCAAGTGGCTGCTACTCGAGCCTTCGTCGTAGGCTCGGTCGCGCCTCTTGGTGTTCAGGATTTGCCTCAAATCCTTTTCCGCCGAAGGAGCTCGATTGCGTCAAGGGGGTGAAACCTGGGTCTTCGCTTTTTCCTAGAACTGCTGCCAGAGCCGACAAATCAACTCATCTTGCTCTTGGATAACAAGGTTTTGGGCCCTGATATCCACGAGGAGAGAGTTGTCATCGTCGTTAATCTGATGATGGGATTGACGGGATCTGACTGGCATTGGAGTTTTATCTCGTCGGGGAGGCCCTGGTGGAAGAGCATTCTGCTGGGGAGGTGCCATCAGAAGGTTATCTTGCTTGAGAGGTGTTGTCACCCCCTTCGACGATGAACCTGACTGAGTGACAGGTCCTTCCACGTTTGCTGCACAAGACCTTCCCCCGGATCTCCTTTGACGAGAGATTGGCGACAACTGCGCTGGCAACACTAGTGATGGTGGTAAGGTCATTAATGATTTTCCACCCTTCTTAACTTTTGGAGGCATGGCGCATTAGATTCAATCTCTCCCCACAGACGGCGCCAATTGTAAGTGCCTAAATTAATACGGACTTGATTAGATGGATATAACTCTTCTTTGGGAAGGATTGAATACCTGGAACCTAAAAGGGAATGAGAAAGAAAAGGTCAGAGCCCCTGGCTGCTCTCGGCCAAAGGCACTCCGACGCTTAAGTTTGTTTTGCAACTAGACAAAGGGTGAGTGAGGAAGAGAAAAGAGTAGAAATGTCTCTGTAAGTGTAGATCTCAGTGTACTTCTTCTGGATTTGGTTCTTGTATATATAGGCTGGGAGTTCTGTGATTCTTGTGCTGGTTTTCCGGAGATGGGAACCTACCCTGATCTGTCAGCGGTTGAGTCCCATCGGACCTTATCCTGATATCTTAGAAGGAACGTAACCATCGGATAATGATAACTTCTTATCTTTATCCGATGCACGTCCTTATCTCTTGACACGTTCTATAACGTGGTCAACACATTCTGTAACGTGGTACAACTGTCACTAGTTGAGAGTCAGTGCTCGTCTTGGTTAACTGAATTGAAGATGGCACTGAGGCCAAGCATGACCTTAATATGGACGTATTCTGACACTGTTGCCGAAATGTACTATGCCTAATTGGTACCGTTACCGAACTAGAACAATGTCACTGAGACCAGGATATGCCGAGCTGGTATATTTACGGAAGCTAAGACATACCGAGCTGGTACTTTTACCAAGGCTAGGATGATCTCGATACTGTGAAAATATCTTCACTGGCACTATTCCCGAAACCAGGATATACTTAGCTACCGAAATTAGGATAATCTCGGTATTATGAAAAGGCCCACACAACTGCAATTTTTGCAGCAGACCTAAATATATAAATATAATTTTCTTAATGTATATTTCATTGCCCCATATTGACACAACTTTTAGTTTAGAAGGGTAGATTTCACTGTCTTTCTCATTATACTTGGTTGATCAATGGGCCTACAAACTTTTATCACATGTTCGACTTAAAAAGGAGCGGGTGTTGTCATCTGTGACTAGGCCCATAACTAAAGGCCTGTGGGTGAGCCCAGCCACATTAAATATATGCCTCTAAAATATTTAATAATGAAAAGTTTTCTAATCTAATTTTACCCCTTATATTTGGAGTTTAAGCAATAATTAAGTTTTCTAATCATAAACTTCTAAAGGGAGTAGGAGAAGGAAAAAAAAAAAAAAAGGCTTCTAAAGGGAGTGGGAGAAAATGATTTTTCTAATCTGATTAGAAAAAATGTCAGACATGCGAAAATATGTTAAGTGGAAAAAATAAATTAAGTTTAGGGTAGAAATGAATAACGCCAAAAATGTCACAGCTAAAATTGCTATGTAAAACAAAAGTTAGACCAACATATGAACCATATGAGAAGAAATTGAAAGACCTTGGTTCAAAACTCAAAAATGTTAGCATGACAATCGGTTAATTAAAAGTGCTAATTAGGACTAAAAACATTTTATGTAAGTTGGCATAACTCTTTAAACAGTATATTAGAATGGAACCAACTCAAAACTCAATGCATAGTTAATTAACATACTTTTGATCTATATTATTAGATCCTAGGGCTAAAATGGATGGTTTAGAACCTGAGCCTGTTAGGATTCACAGCCCAAAATTCTGGGTCCGAGTCCTAGTTTAGATTCGATATGCTGGATTGAAGTCTAAACGGCAAAGAGCCAATTGTTCATAATGCTTGCATCTGAATCGCTTATAATAAGGTAATGTTTGGATCGTCTTAAGTTTGGGTCTTAATGTCTTGTGTCTTAAGCGCTAAGACAAAAAAACAAAATAAGATTGTTTGGTACGTACGCAATACCAACATGTCTTAAGCGCTAAGATGACTTGTTATTTAAGACGAGATTTATCTTAATTCTAGGAGCTTGAAATCCAGCTCCTGGAATTAAGACCCTAACATCTTAAGCGGTAAGACACTTCAAGACTTTAAAATAATTTTAAAATTCCCGTAATTCCCGTAATTCCTTCTTCTTGTCTTGGATCCAAAGTCAAAGGTAAACTTTTTCTTCATCTTCCTTTCCTTCTCATCCCCTCTCTTTTCTTGGGTTTTTTTTTTTTTTTTTTTTTTTTCGTTTGGTATGGAAGATTGGATATTCGGATTTTATTGAAGTTTGATTTATTAATTCGTTGTAATTTTTGGGTTTGTCCAAACTCTATTGGTTTGAAGAGATTTAGCATTGGATTCCATGTTCGGTTTGGTTAATAGGTTTGTAGAGTCTACTCATAGGTTTATGGAAACGATCTGTGTATTGGATAAGATGCAATACCAAACAGTCTTATTCAATTCAGATCTCATAGCGTTCAGGTGTTGCCAAACGATCTTATTACAGAACAACTAATAAGATCTTAAACTCACAGCTCTAATAAGATCTTAAATTCGCAGATCTTTTTCAGACAGATTAAGACTTCAAAAAAATAAGACGATCCAAACAAGGCCTAAGATTGTCTAATTGTAGATTAATGTTCTCAGCGTATACCCTACTCTGGAACTGGACCAGGCTCAAACCTGGATCTGAATAAATAGAACACTTGAGTCCATCTTTCCCTCATTGCCTACAATCCGCCATGAGCCAACCATAGTCATGCGGAGGGTAAGCTCTAGCAAACCAATAATGAAGAGGTAGGAAGCAAATTAAGTATCAAAGGTAAAGATGAGGATGACAACCTCACTTACTTAGGATTTGATTTATTATGGTGTACGTGTTGGTAATCACTTCTTAGTACAGAGGAGAATATTTGATGGCCATTCATGAATCTTCTCCTTCATGCACTACTTAAATTTTAACAATGCTTTAAATTCTTATTTTTAAGAAGGGTTCAATGTCTGAGAAAACTACTTGACCCGTGATATTCTTATCTTTTATTCTATTCGCCCATTTGATAATTTTACATGTAAAATATAGTGGAGTAAAGCATACAATCAAGAGAGAATACAATATAACATACAATCAAGAGAGAATACAATATAAAAGGGTTATGATGGTATTTTATTTTTAGTTGTTTGATACTGAATTTTTTTTGTAACTTTTTATATAGGAAAGTAAAGTTTTTTTGTCTCTTAGTGTAGAAATGAGATTGCTTTTTCACTTTTTTTTTTTTAAAATGAACGAAATTTTGAATTAAAGTGCTATTTATGTAACCCATTTTTTGAAAAATAGAAACTTTACTTAATTTTTTTAGTAAAGTGCCAAATACGGGCTATTTATTTGATTCCTAATGAATTCCAAGGACTTGTAATCAATGATCCTTGGCTCTTCTAATCTCATGAAGTGAAATCATTAACAAAAAAAAAACACACGACTTGAAAATATTGCTTCTGAGATTGTATTAGCCAAAAACCATATATCGCCACCACTTTCATAGATCTGATCACGTTCATGGCTACTTATAGTATACATTTATGATACACTGATTATACCATAACTCTAATGAAATCAATTCCTAATCACATCATAACATAACTCATTAATTTAACATAACCGATATAAACCTAACCGCATAATAATGCAAATCCAATATAATCCTATTTTAATAATAAACTCATCCTTTTCATAGTGTATACGACCTTCTCAATAATATCTATTAAGGAAAAATAAAATAACAAAATATAAAATAAGGATACTGAGAATAGAGTTTTATTATATCTTTATTTTTCAGACTTAAAACACAAAATTATTAATGTCTTTCCTTCAGATTAATATGGGGTTATCCAACTTGGTTTTCCTCGGGATTTCAACTTGGTCTTCCTCAGGATTTAAGAACCAGGCCTGTAGATTTCACTTGTGTGTACAATTTGAATGTTTCTAAAATGTGCTAGAAATAATACACACGCGTATGTAAATGTTAGTGTAAGATGTCATTTTATATGGTCAATATTCGCCTTTTGATGTGAGCAAATGGAGGTGTACGGGATCTAGGTCACATGGACGGGGCCTCTGATGTGACCACACGGCGAAAGTTTTGTCAGCCATAAAACAGTTTCAGGATTTCAGTACATTTCTCACTCACACACACACAAAAACTGTGGGACCCATTGCTGCCTCGTCCACGCTAACGCGTCCGCTCTCTCTCCGTACTTGCCCAAGTCCCAAGTCCACATCCTCCCTTGATGAAAAGTAAATAGGAAGAAAATAAAGGGTAGTGATATTTCAACAGGTATTTTGACGGAATTTTAGATAAATTCTATGATATTTAAATCATACCATATGATTTATTTAAAATTTTTATCCAAAAAGTTTGTCCAAGTAAATTATCAAATAAATTTTTTGAAAAATAAAACACCTTCAAACCATTGCTAATTTCAATAGTTCAATATTAAAGTTACGTGAGGTGAAGCTTTCATGGGGCCTGTTTGGTAATTTTTCATATAAAATAATATATATCTACTGTTACGGGCCACTGTGGAGTAAGACAGATTTTTATTTTTTATAAAAAAATAAAATATATAATAAGACTTATTTCTTTTCTTGCTCTCTCCAAATTACATTTTTATTCAACTCTTTTACCATTTTATATTTAAAAAAACACCAAAAAGCAAATGATCTCGCCAAATTACAATCAATATAGAGAGTTTTTTTCTAGGTACATCGTATTAGACACCCCCTTTGGTAGATATATTCTTTTCTCTAGGTACTCTTAAGTCTGAAGTCTTGACTTCATGACAGTTGTTTGTTTTTTTTTTTTTTTTTTTTAGTTAGCATAACTATACAACATAAATATACGTGAGAAAAATGATCATTACTATTATTTCTATTTATAGAGCGATACAGGATCAAATGCAATGAGGGGATCGCTACGCCCTATTATCTTACTTACTTTTGCACAAAAAAAAAAATATATTTTCTCTCATTTACCAATATTCTAGATTTTCAATAAAATTTTTAGATTTTTTTTAACATTTTTTTCAAATCACACCGCTACACTACGTAGCACCAACTACGTAGCATTTGGGCAGCGGACCACTATACCTGCCGTTATCGCTATTTTCATATTTATTTTGGAAGTTTACATATTTGGATAACCTATATCTAAGCTTTCTTCTTTAAGGTCATTGGTTAGAGTTTCAGGAAAGTCATCTCCAAACACATGAAACACGCATTTCTGGATTGAATTCAGGATCAGGTCCATGAAATTTTACATCATGGAGACCTCAACACCTGATGTCAAAACCATATAGGCAGGCGGGACTGGGATCAAAATTCATCCAGTGTTATGGGTTTTCATGGATCGATGGCTAATCCACTAACAACTGTTAATGATGGGCCAATATTATATAATATATAGGTGGGGAAAAAAAATCTGCCACTCGATTCATTTTCAATGGGTACTGAATCCCTTGTAGATTTTCAAAATTGAAGCGCTTGGAGAATAGAGATTTTGTGAAGTACTGGCCCAGAGGCCCACTAAATTAAAAAAAAAAAAGGAAAGAAGAATGGGACAAGTACTGATATGGTACCCCAAAAAAATTCTTATACTGATCAATATAGATAATGGGGCATGCACGTCATATTAGTATGGTTATGAATAATACAATTGATGACCAATGCTAAATGGAAATTATTAGTATGACAAATGAAGCTAGCATTGTTTGATTAATTTTGGTACTCTATCCTCTGACTTTCCATAACTATCCAATAAGAAGTGGGATATATATTGATGATGAAGAAACACATGAGTCGGCTTTAATCTCATTTTGGTATTGAAAACTTGGTTGCCCCCATGGCCTTAACTGTTATCCCTCTGCTAATAGTGTGGTTTGTGGTTTGTTATTTTAGTATTTCTATGAGCAATGAGTTATAAATAATTATTATATATTGGCAATTTGGTGCTTTCTGTGTGCCGAATGATCCTTTCATTAACTTCTATAAGCAATGGAAATTGTGTTTGCTTGAAGGAAAGCTAATCCCTATATTTGATTTAAGACCCAAATAAATCATTAAATTTATGCATTTTTATCAATTTTCTATTATTTATTTAAATTTTTTATTTTTATGATCTTTGAAGACTGGGATGCTTGTACTTGTCGGCCACGTATGGCACGTGTAGCACACCAACTCTTTCCTATCCCATTCGGCATAAAGACTGGCACTAGAATTTCAAACCTTTTCTCTGTTGATCAACATGGAGACTCACCTAAATTGGGCTAAGTGACAAGTGACTTGTCTATTTTTGGGCAAGATCCATTAAACTTTGTCTTGTTTTGGAATCTAGCTCAGTAAGTGCTAACTTTCATTGGACTTTGTTTCAGCTTAGTTTTGATTTCATTGCTTGTACTTCTCATCTCTCATCTAATGTGAATGAGTTAAGATTTAAGAGGCTGCTATTAGGTTTCCACTAATCTAAATGATAGACAGTGTTGCCCATATTTGTAATTTTGTGACCATTTCAATTTTTTCTTTTAATTTTGTCGTGATGATAACAAATTTGCTTGAAGCCTGGAACTTTAATAAAACCACCTTGAGCCATTTTTCTTAACGTTGAATATGAAGTTTCCACTTAACAGTTCATAAATTAAAAATTATTTCTGCCGCTTCTACCTTTACAAAAGAAAGATACTTAGTTTATAATTTATATGCGATGCATCTTGTATGCGATATATCGGATCTTGTATGTTGTGTGAACTTGAATAAGAAAATCTCTTACGTTCACTAGTTACCGATCTCAAGGTTTTTCAATTAGTCCTCTAAAAGAAATATCAGCCACTTCTATTTTGTCTATGTTTGTGTACATTGCACTTATTCTTTTCTCTCTCTCTCTCTCCCTCTCTCTCTCCAAAATTTGTTTAAACTGTCATGACATGGATTCATGTGTGGTATTTTGATTTTATGCAGTTTGTGATTGTTTCTTTATCTGGTTGGGGTTACTTTTCTATGGAGGCTACAAATTCTTCTCTGGTGGCATGAAAGACAAAATGGAAGAGGTATTATTCATTTTTGAAACCCATGCAATCTGACGCTAAAATTTCTATTTCTGAACATGTGATGGTCTTGTTTCAGATACTAGACTTCTTTTTGAGTTCTTTTTTTTCAGACTAAAAGGCAGCCTACTTCATTGATTCTCTTGTCCTTGCTCATTAAATTTCCATGCAACTTCTCATTGGGCTATCAAATTTGTGATACTTGTGGTGGAAAGATACTTGCTAAGTTACCAGAGAATGTTTGTTATTATTTTTGTATGTGTATTTCTTAAAAATGTAGAAGGAAGTTTCTCCTCAACATTTTTTTCTGTTTTAATTATTTAAAATACTTTAAAAAAGAAACTCTCTCTCTCTCTCTCTCTCTCTCTCTCTCTCACACACACACACACACAAGTATGCTTAACTCAATGATGGGGAATGTTCATGTGCATCTATCCCTCACCATAGGGTGAGGGACACTTCCATAAATGGGGATTTTCAAGTACAAAAGTGAATTTTCAAGTACATAGGGTGAGGTACACTTTCTTGTATTCATGTGCAAAAGAGAAAAATGCCCCTCACCCTATGGTGAGAGATAAATGCACATGAACATTCCCCCTCAATGATATATCTCTATTAGGGAGAATGCAATAATTAAGTGAGGGAAACATAATGTTGTTAGATTCTTTTTTTCCTTGCTAATGTCAAATTTTTACCTTTCGTTATGAGATTTTGTTTTCCCTTCAGTTGATTCCTTATACAGTATACTGTTATACATATGCAGATGCTACATGTATGAACTAGTGTTTTCTAGAATTCCAAAAAAAAAAAAAAAAGGCCTGTAGATATCAATGTATTAGTTTTTAATTGCAGAGAATCAAAAGGCCTTTTTCAGACCTTGATGCTACTGTATAGCTTGGTTTAGGCAAGATGAATAAGTTGTGTGTACATAATTTCAAGCACCCTTATGTGCAATCATGTTTAAATATACACCATTAGAAACAAGTTTCAAGGGATCTGATCAAGTTGACCCAAGTCCACAAAAGTACTTAGGGACCACCTTGTTTTTTCTTTGTGTATTATTATTATTATTATTATTATTATTATTTGAAAAAGTTAATCATTAATTCATTAGAAAAAGGAGAATACATCAACATTAAAAAAAAAAGAAACACAATAAAATCATTGCATCATACATAGCAGTTTGGTGAACTCCCTTCTTTCAACAACAGTTAGCAACTTGATTTGAATGTGTGAAAAAAGAAAATCAACCCTTATGCCTTAACTTCTAGACTCCTAAATTATGTCTAAAAGAGCTCATAGCCCTTGCTTTCGAATGGAAAAGACCAAAAAATAATCTATGCTCAGCCTTAATGGATGGCATATCCGTAGAAAGCTAACTCGAGAGAGATGAAGAGCATATTGGTAGAAAGCTAATGTGAGAGAGAGAGAGGAAAATTTCAAGTCGGAAATAAATTGGGAATTTGGTCGAACAGGAATGAAATTTTAACTGAAATCCTTAGGAGGGTTTTTAATTTCAGTTTATTAACCACAATTAATAAGTTTTTGGTCACTTTGGCCATTAGGGACAAAAATTGACAATTAGGGAATGCACCCAAAATCTGAAGTCCGGTTGGATATTTTGGCCGGATACCAATTGTTCTATTATTTACGTAGGTGGCACAAGAAACTAGTTATTTACCGAAAGAGAATCTTTTTCTCCCCTTGGATTTCCTGCCTCGATAAGTATTTGACTTATTTTTGTTCCAATCAATGCTCAAAACATTGATCTGGCCAGAAGATAATCTTGCCTACCCTGCTGGCATACTTCAAAGCATATTCATGTAGATTTTTGAGTTTTAGTCTTTGTTTTGCCGGGCTCATTGCTTCTGAATTAGTGAGGAATGCTCATTGTCCCATGTTTCATTTAATATTTTTTATTATTTCATATTCTAATTATGAAAATCACAGGAGCACTGCACTAGGCTTGATGGGGCAGTGTGACAAGTTTCGTTGTTCAGTCACATTAGAAAATAAATTATTTTCCAGAACTTTGCAATATGTAATGAATGTATTTTGGTTATGAGATGTCGATGTAGATCCACTCTTATTTCTGAATGGTTGTAGTGTTCTACCTTCTTTTATGGGCTATTTGGCTGCTAGGATTTCTGACAAGAATTCTTTAAGTTACATGGATTTTAAAGTCCATGTAAGGCATTTTGCTTATGGATAGGTATGGATTGGTGGTTTTTTTTTTTTTTTTTTTTTCTTTTTTGAAAAATCCATGGATTAGTGGTCTCCTAAAGGTGCAGATGGGTTGGGGTTTGTGGGGGTGGGAGGGGATTCTTACCTCATGCTTATTCTGGAATACCCAAAAGGTGTGGGTGCATGGGGTGTTCTAAGTGTTTGTGAGGTTTTAGTTTAGTGTGGGCAAGTTGTCGTAGGTGCGCCGCTTGGCAAACCCATTTCACTCTAAGGTGCATCAACAACGAAAAGCTTTTCTAACAAACAAACAAACAAACAACAGCTGCAGCGTTCATCATCCTGTAATTGTATCATACCTTAACCAACCCATCAGCATCCCACTCTAATTTCATAGCAACATGTAGTAGTGTTGGTAGAAATCATCATCCTATAATTGTATCATACTTTAACCAACCCATCAGCATCCCACTCTAATTTCATGGCAACATGTAGTAGTGGTAGTAGAAATCATCATCCTGTAATTGTATCATACCTTAACCAACACATCAGCAATATAAGAAAGGTTGATTGAATAAAAGTGCATCAAACTAACCAAAGTACATTCAACAAACCAAAGAACATTCCACAAACTACAAGCACACCCATCAACATGAGTAGTTGGATAATTCTACTGTTCCTTCAAATGTATTTTAAGCTTTTTCTTATTAGACAATAAAAATATAAGAGTAGAGAGCTGCCAATTATGCGTTCTGGAATATGGAGGAACCTTCAGTGGTCTAGGTCCGATCAGGAATCATTGGATTGAGCTTGTCAGCCATGGATGAAGGGATTAGAAAAATGAGATTAAAGTCAAACTTGATATTTAAGATGCTCTCATATAGATCTTTCAATCCACACTCGTCCCATTCCAAAATGGATCCCACAAAAAAGTTCTCACGTTGACTCGGATTTATTTAGATGAGAACAATTCTCACATGAATTGTGAGAAAGTCTTGATCAGAGCCGTTGGATTATCAAAATGACCAAACGGCCAGGGCACAGCATGTTAAAGGCAAATGAAAATGGAACCCGCCCATTTCATTTTCATTTCCTACTCTTCCGACGTAAAAAAATCCAAAATCGCCTCTCAGAAGTTACTCTTGCTCTCTCCCTCAGCAACGACGATGATGGTTATCAGAGACTCCTTCTCTTTCTCTCTTTCTCTACCTTTTCCCCTTATCTTTCTCTCTCTCTCTAGGTGTCCTTGTTCCATATCCTCATCCTCATTCCCTCACATCCGAGTTTCCCTATCTACCAGATGCCAAACCGTATACCCCTGAATCCCTGTATCCTAAACCCCAAATCCTTGCGGCTTTCAACTTTTAATTCCCTAAGACCCCATATCCTAATTCCCCAAGCATTCAAAGTCCCCGACCTTAAATCCCCAAATTTCTATTCGCAAAAAGCCTAAATCGCCAAAATCACCTGCCATTGGCTTCGACTATGGAGTGATTTGTGATTCTTTGTTTTGTAGGCTTAAGAATACTATTCTGGTGTAATGCTATTTTTCCAATAGTCTCTGCCCTTGTTAAAGATGTATTATTCCAATTATCCTGTATTATACATATTTTTTTCACCTGTGCTCTGTGTACTTGACTCATATTAAGGTGCTTAGATTGATGCAATTCCATATCTATTTCACATTTTATCAGCTTCACAATGAGCAGACAAAGCTAAGGTTTTAATCCATGATTGATTCTGTTGATTTTCTCTAATGTAAACAGGATGAAGAGGACAGAGAACTTGATTTTGTATTGAAGGGTGGTTTGGCCAGCTACAAGGTGCAATTGGAACTACAAGAATCTGCTAATATGCAAGGCCTTCTCAAACTACAAGTGTTTCCCAGAAAACCATTGAAGAGCTCTTTGCTTAGGTGAAAAAAATCCGAGGCTGACAGACAAATATGAATGATTTGGCAGAATGCATTAACATCCCAAGAAGATTCAATTGTTTTGTTTGGGTAACTGTAGAGGCCAGTCAATGGGGCGGGCATGGGCTTGGGTTGTCCAATCCCGTCCCAAAAATAGGACGGCCCGCCTGGTGTTGTCCAATGCCGGCCCTAAATTGAACGGGCCTACATCAAATCCCGTCACGTACGGGCTTGGGCTGGGACAGGGCCGGGCCTGGACGTAAGCATAATATTATCTAATTATTCCTACCATCAACAGACACTCAGTGTGAACCGGATTTTAAACCCTCATTTTTTCCGAGCTTGGGACCGGTAATGCAATGCAACAAGCAACATGGCGGTATTATTATTATTTATTTTTATTTTTATTTTTTTTGCCAATGACAATAGAAAATTAATAGAAATGAATGAATATCCTATAGGCTATATAGGTCAAGTGATGTAGGAATAGTTAATTTTTTTTTTTTTGCCGATGAAAGTAGAAAATCAGAAAATCAATAGAAATGAATGAGAATGAGTATCCTATATGAGTCAAGTTAAAGTAATATAGGATCGGTTAAAACCTAATTAGTCGTTTTTTGTTGTTAGTGAGGGACACTTTCAGTAATATATAAATAATTATTATTAAATAACTTTGTAAATTGGCCGGGCCGGGCCTGAACGGGCTGGGTTGTTTCTGTCCAATCCCAGTCACATTTTGGCCGGGCTTTAAAATGTACTGTCCAAGCCCAGTCCACTGGACTCAATTTTTTTTTCAAAAGCTTTGTATTTTCGAGTTTGGGACGGGCCGGGCCGAGCTTTCTACCTGCTTCAACACGTCCCATTGACAGGACTACTGTAGATGCAAAATAAAGTTGAAAATTGACTTGGGTTGTATATGAGGTGTTGTATTGAAAATTAGGTGCCATGTGATAGCATTGAGGTGTTGGCATGTTGCATATGAGTTTTTTTTTATTTTTATTTTTATGGTACACTTACTTTAGAGCAGACAACAAAAATGGATTTCGCTAGGTGTTGGATTTTAGCAAAGAATTAGTCGTGAAAAATACAGCCAGAGGACAAAGTTTGATATGTAAGTGCTCTTTTTTTTTTGATAGAGTTGTGAACGTGGAATTAAATTAATCATAGGAGGGCCTTAAGTTAATTATTTGGGTTACTAATATTGGTCCTTACCACATGTGAGGTCTACTGCATGGTGGTCCTACCCATATCCCTTTCATACTGAATATAAGTGTGTGATTGAGTGCACATTCAAGTTGCAAATATGTTAATCTAGCTTCATGAGAAAAGTATTTCCAACATGCATTGTTGCATGCTTCAAGCCAAGGTGGGCCTAATATCATGAAAATTTCTGCAACCGGTTGGTGGCTGGATTTTGATCTCTTTCTGTATCTCATACACCAAAAGATAAATGATACATTCAATCCAATAGAAATTCCTCAATGAAGTAATTCAGATGTTAATAATGGCTAGTTGCAAATTTGCCGCGTCATAATTCAAATATGTTCCTGGAACTGACAATTATATTGAGCATACCATCTGAAGAAGCTTAAATGCCAGGTTTTTAATCATCCTCAACTCTGTGATTACTCTCCATTTACATAGTGCTTTTCAACATCCATTAACTCAATGAGCACAAATACAAACATACAGCTCAACTAGATGGCAAAATGAGAAGCAATTGATCCAAGACATCATCTTTAAAATTATAGAACATTAATACACCGTAAACCCTACTTAAAATCCTTCATATTGAAGGCTTATAAAAGTAAAAATAGATCTCTTCATTTGTTATCCACGCCGCGCAGTTGGTTGAAGGAAAAAAAAAAAAAAGGCATCTTGGTGAAAAAAAAAAAATTAAGCGCGAAACTTGGGTTTGAATGGAGATCACTTCCAAATGCTTAGGCATTTAATTTGGTGGTTCTATGATCCATTTTGAAAAAAAAAATGGAGGAAAAAATACTCACTGAAGGGTTTCAAATTGAAGAAAATGGGATAGAGCAAGAATAGAGATAATGGGAGCTAGACAAATCTAACAAAACTAAATTTATATCATATCAAGGAGTTGGGGTTTGAGGAGAAAGAGAGGAGAGAATCCCCCCTTGACTATAAATGGAATACAACTGCAAATGTAATGTAAAAGTTGAATCTGAATGTGATTGGAATGACATGTGGATGTATATGTGAAAGCACAGGTAGTTTCACTGTGAAGGAAAAAGAGTTTTTCCATTTTAGTCTCGATGACATCATAATTAATTGGGAAGCTTGCATTGGTGTGGCACTCCTTAGGTGAAAAAAACTACGCTTTGCTCTCCCCCCCATTTGGTGTGCTTTAATTCAATGTAGTTGATGCTGTGAGAGGAAAGACAGGACTCTTTAATTGGGTAAAATCAGCGGCCTCACAATTAGAATGCACAGCATGGTTAGATGTTGACATTCAATGGATCGGATTTTTCATAAATGTTTAATCAAAAGATTCTTTTATTTTCTCAATCGGTGAGCCCTACAAGCATTTTTTTTTTTTAAAATGTCGTCCAGACTTGGTACAGCTTGATAAAGTCCAGTCTATATAAGCAAGCAAAGCAAAATCAGTTGCATAGTAGTTTTTTCCTTGAGCCAGAAGCTATTAACCTCTAATTGCAGGTTGAATTTGTAAATTTAGAATTCAGTGACGAGATAACTTTAAACCCAATTGGCTCATTCTCATCACATGACCCGAACTACCCTGACCCACCTTTACCAAAACATGAGTTCAGGTTGGCCTCAGGCCTCTAATTTTTTTTTTTAAAAACCCATCTTAATTTAGGTTGGGTTCGGATCTTGTTGCATCCTAACAATATATTTCAATGCAAACTAGCTAAAGATAACCCTGTAGAATTCCATCATTGGGGCCACATTTGAAATCCAAAATGCTTGACATTACTTCTTTCTATTGTTTAGCTTTGACCCAAGTTTCCATTCAAAATTGGTCCACTTACTAACTCGGTCACGCATAGAACCTGTGGTCAAAAAACGAAAAAAAAAAAAAAAAAAAAAAAAACTATAGTGGATCTCGACCTATATTCGTCTTTATAAATTTGGATTCAGACCTGGACTCTGCCTGGAAACAAATCCTATCTATCATATCTGGTTCTGGCATCCCACTTTTAGATTATATTGAGATGGTAAAAATTACAATCAAAATTAAAATATAAAAGAAGGTCTACTTTATATCTTTTACAATCATGGTGTGGGGCCGGATTGGGTAGTTCTCACGATAAATGAAGGGATAACTTTGAATTTGAAGAAATCAATCAATACCTAAAACTTGTAAACAAAAATCTCCCAATAATTCTTACATCATCCAAACTCTTTAATCTCATGGCCATAATTGATAATTTAAAATTTTAAATTCACCTAAAGAAGGTTAACAAAAGTGGACTTTCGATGTAAATCTTAATTGGAGTTCTATTTCGCAATTTAAAATTGAAATTGAGATCTAATTTCTCAATCAATTATGAAAATGGACTCTAATTTCAGACTTATAGACTTGAGAGTTTGAATTTAAAGTGGATACGTAGGAGAGTTCTTGAGAGTTTGGGTTTGAGGTGGATAAACTTGAGAGTTTGTGTTTGAGTTTGATAAGACACTTGAATTGATTTGATTGATAGAGCTTATTTCTTGAAATTGATTTGAGATCCAATTTCTCAAATTGATTTGAGATTAAAGTCCAATTTTGTAATTAATTGCGAAATCGGATTCCAATTTCGAAATTGATGCCTACGTCTATAATATATAATAACTAGCAAAGCATGCCCGCGCTAAGCCCGGGCCCAGAAATAAAAACACGTCCAATTTGTAGCTATTTTATGAGATATTAATTAATGAGAAAATAAATATAAAACAAACAAATATGAAAATAAATATAAAACAAATAAATTTACCATTTATTACGGTTCGAAGCATGGCCTAGCCCAACAATTACACAAAGTAAATAATACTTTTTATATAAATGAGTATAAAACTTCAAGTCTTATGTAAATTAACATTTGCAAAATTGCATGTAGCCCATTCTTTAGAAATTAGAATATGAGGCTCACTTTAAAAAAATTTATGGGGGATTCGGCGAGAGGTCCCTTAAAGTATGACTTTGTTGCAAACAATCCACAAAAAAAAGTCATGCAGCCAAAAGTCCTCTAACAGATTCTCATACCTATATGTCTAATTTACCCTTTCTTTAAATCATATCCCATAATTAATGGGATATCCCTTAATAATAGTCAACTATCATTCAATGGGCCACGATTAATGGAATCATGAGATTTTCAAATAAATTCTAAAAACACACAAATAAATTTTAAAATAACTCAAATAAATTTAAAAAATGCAATAATTTCAAAAATCGCAATAAATTATAAAAAAAAGGCAATAAATTTAAAAAAAATGAAAATAAGTTTAAAAAGATCAAAATAAATTTCAGAAACTATAAGTAAATTTCAAAAGATTCAAATAAATCTCAAAAGATCCAAAGAAAATTCAGAAAATGCAAATAAATTTCAAAAGACGCAAATGAATTTCAAAGGACGCAAATAAAATCCAAAATACGTAAATAAAATTAAAAAATGCAAATAAATTTAAAAAAATTAAAATCCATTTTCCAAACCTAAGATAAACCAATTTTTCAAATTTCAGAAAAAAATTTCAAAAACTCAAGTATTTTTGTCAAAACTCAGTTAAAATTATTTCAAAAAGTACAAATAAATTTTAAAAGACACAAATAAAATTCAAAAACACAAATAGATATAAGAAAATACAAATAAATTTGCCAAAAAAAAAAAAAGAAATATTCATTCAAAAACTCAGTTAAAATTTTCAAAATGGAGATAAATTTTTCAGAAAGTCGGCCATATTTTTAAAAAAATCAAATAAATTTTCCAAAAACTCAGATGGATTTGTTTAGAACTAAAATAAATTTGTTCCAAAACTCAAATAAATAGTCAAAAACTCAGATAGATTTGTTCAGAACTCAGATAAATTTGACAGAAACTCAGATAAATTTGATAAAAACTCAGATAAATTTGACAGAAACTCAGATAAATTTGATAAAAACTCAGATAAGTTTTATAGAAACTCAGATAAATTTGCACAAAACTTAAATAAATTTGACAATAAAATGAAAAACTCAGATAAATTTGACAAAAACTCATATAAATCTGTTAAAACTCAGATAAATTTGACAAAAACTTACATAAATTTCAGAAAAACTCAGATAAATTTCATAGAAATTCATATAGATTTGTCAAAAAACAATATAACAACCCTGCTGCCTTCTTTATCTGGCGATGGCGTAGCACCGTCAACAATGTTTGGCAACGATCGGAAAACTATTGTGGCGGCTACAATGAAACCGGCAGACCTTCTTCCTTCTCAATCGATCCAACCCCCATCAAAACCCAAGCAAACCCATCATCATCATCTCCGAAATCTGAACTGAACTGGCTAATAACTCTGCCTCACTAGGCTTCTGGACTGCGCCGGGTCGAACCCGAACTAGACTGGCCTGGTGAGGAACCGACCCAATTGGGTTTTCTCCTTCCTCTGACGGGTTCTGATTCTGTAACAGAACTTGTTGCTACAAGGCACTGCTTCTCGATCTGGGTTCTGGATCTGGGCGCAGCAAGCCACTGCTTCTAGAATCCAGCACTGGCGGTGCACCAAGGCGAGGAACATGACCTGAATTGGCACGTCGCTAGAATCTAGAACCACTTGTCTTTGCAAAATCCAGAACCCGAACTGAACTGCGTCTTGTTACTTCTTGATCTGCGCCTGGCGAGGAACTGACACAACTGAGATGCAGCACCTTACTGTTGCTTCTTCTTGATCTCCGGCGACGTGCGACGTGGCACGGTGGTCTTCGGATAGCGAAGAACGACCGACGAAGATGAAGTCCGACCCCTCTTCCGGTTCCGACGATGGGCGAATCTAGATATCACTCGCTGCTTCTCTTCCAATGGCGGTTTAGGCGTCTGGACCGAAGATTCAATATGTTTAGGGGTTTGTTTGCAGCGTCTTGTAGAATCTCTCCTTTCTCCTCTCTCATTTCTTCCTCTGTTTCTTTTATCCGATTCAACATGTTCTAATTGAAGAATAAGAAGAGGGAGAATGAAATATTTCAAATTTAAAATCTTGAAATTTTATGCCTAATCAGTTAAAGGGGCAAATCAGTCATTAAAATGTATGAGGTGGCGTGTCAAGGGACCTCTCTCCATAAAGTGACGTGTCTAGGGACCTCTCATCCAAATATGTCCAGGCTGCATGGACTACAGGCCTTAGCAGAAAAGTTGATGGACTGGAGGCCTTACAAGTCCCATATGAGGGACCTTTCGCTAATTATCTCAAAATTTATTGAATGTGGAACCCATATGTATAAATCACTATCAATGATCCACTTTTAAAAATCACCAACATTAAGGATTTTCTAACCATAATAGATATATTAAAATTCTAAATCCACCTAAAGAAAATTCATTTTAACTTTGTTGGATAGAGTTATTGAACAAGGTGGATTTTTCCATCTGGACTCTTTAATCACCTATCCATAATAGATAAATATTAAAATTTGAATTCACATAAAGAAGCTTAACAAAAGTAGCCTCAGAATTGATTGATAGTGCTTATCTCTTGAAATTGATTTGAAATCCAATTTCTCAAATTGATTTGAGATTGGAGTCCAATTTTACAATCGATTAGCAAATGGGACTCCAATTTTAAAATCAATGCCTACGTCTATAATATATATTAATTGGAGCTATTAAATATTGAAGGTAAGTGAAGTCTCAAATATGAATATAACTTAGATTATGTAATCTGTTCAAATATGTAATATTATCCTGGATTTGAATCCTCGGATCCAAACATACAGGAATTTGATTCTTATCTTAATGTTTGGGATCTAATATGTGCAAGTATGTAGACCCAAATATAATTTTTTTTCAGATCCAAAAATAAGTTTCATATTGGCTTTAACAGGACACTTTGGATCAACCCTAACCACTGCATGATAGCATTTTTAAGATTAAGAGCTAGGATAATGTGACAGACTTATATTTTGGCCCACCCCACCCAATGATCGATATGATCAATCCATCCCCTTTGCTCCCCTGAATGTCATGCATCTGTGTGGGCCCACAAAACATGACTGCATGAGCACCCTTGCATTTTGCACAGGAAAAGAAGGATTTTCTTCTCTGTAGTTTAGAGTTTGGAGCTTGGAGAGTTAAAAAGAACTTCACCACCTTCTCTCTCTTTCATACACTCAAAATCTCGAAATCTCTGTAGCAATGGCGGCATGGGCGGCCGCGGCTCGTCAAGCCGCGTCTCTATCTCGGCTCTCATCTCCCAAATCTACTGCAAAGACGCGGTCTTGCGGGAGGTGGAGGTAAAAAAAAAAAAAAATCCTCTTTCCCTCCTCCCTCTTATTTCCATTGTCTATTCGATGTTTCATCTCTTCATCGCTAACGTGTTTCAGCTGCAGAATCGGATCTCTGTTTCTTTCTTTTCAATTTCAGTTGATTCTATTCAAATCTCAGATCGCTTTATCAGCTTTCTACCCTCTTTTATGTATGTTGCATACATTGGGTCTTGGAACTGTTTGTTTCTGCAGCTGAAAGTTAATGGGGTCTTCTGAAATTTTAGTATTTGATTGGGAATGCTGGTAATTTGCGCGTTCAAATTCAGTAAGATTTTCTTTAGATTTGTTAGAGTTTTTTCTCTTTATCCCCACATTGCAAACGGAAAAATCTGATTCTGGGTTTTGTACTGTTCTCCCCCAAAAATGTAATTTTTAATTTTCCTCTTTTTTTTATATATAGTTTTTCACTCTTCTGTGTCTTTCAAAAGTTTGGATACCGCAGCAAAAAATAAGGCTGTCTATAATCTGGTATTTGATCTGTAACACTGATTTTCTGGCTCTGATAAGTGATAAGATGGGCTAAGATGATATTCTTCAATGCTTCACGTTATTAGTCTAGTTTGTCAATTACCCATTTTGTTTCAAATCATAATTTGTTGAATCTTCTTCTTTGATGGAAATGCAGATCATCATGGACCCCCCAAGGTTAACTGCTGGCAGGACCCATTAACTCCATCTAGATGGAAGGAAGAGCATGTGAGTGTCTTGTTTGTGTTTTTAAATCTTCTTTTCTAGTATTATATTAGAATCTTAGTTTTGGTTGTTGAGTTAGTTTTTGTTTTGATTGGTAAAATTTGCAGAATTTTATTGCTTTTTTTTTTTTTTTGGGATTTCCTCTTTTACCATATAAGTTATGATTTGATTGATGTTGGGACTGCATTTTTTGAAGTGATGCATTATTGTGATGATCCATACCATAAGCTAGTATTAGCTGTGACAGGACTGTATATACTTAAATTGAAACCATTCAAATCGTGGGTTCCCTTGTAAATGGGGCATGCCTTGAATATCACACTGACCAAATGATCTCACTGTTGCATCAACGGTCATCTGATGGGAAGTCAATATCTGAAAAGGCCAATCGTTTACAGTCAGCATACTGTATTGACTAGTGAAGAAGACCCATGCTCAAGCAACCGACGATAATTGCATCTCAAAACTTGAAATGCAATAAAAACTGGTGAAGAGAGATGCAAAATTTTTCCAATCATTGTTGTCAAGAGAGGAACATCTCTCAGATGATTAGAATAGCAATTTCATATTTGTAATTCATTTCTTTTGGGAAATGAGCAATGAAAACACAAAAGCCGGTGTAAAAAAACAATTCATAACTCGTTTCTTTTTGCAGTCGAATATTGTTATAATACCGAAAAAAAATCAGCTTTTATCATAATTAATATTGCTTCTCTAGCATCCAATATTCATCAACACTCCATCTATCATTTATCATCTATCACACTCAATGCATTGCCAATTTAAAAAATCTTAATAAACGCCTGTCTGCATAGCTTTATCCAAACAATCACTGGCTCATTTTGATACCATCTACTCAGTACCCAATTTACTCTCATTAGTTGTTAAGTTTTTACGGCAATTCCGGGGTTTTTAGAACAATTGTGTGCTAGTCCAGAAATTTAGATAAAGGCATTGCATATGTATAGGTTGATATGTTTAACTACTTTAGGATTGAATGCGCATCGTAGTCTTGCCAAGTGATTGCTTGGAAGAGCTTTCTCAAGTACTGACATCAACAATTCCTCAAATGAACATGAACAATTGAGTTTATGAGACATACAAAGCAGAGGCCAAGAGATTCTACACCTCATTTGGGCTTAAATTATATGGAGGAGGAAAACATATTTCATTGTGCCTCATTATTCATCGATGGAGCCCTTATGCGTAGTATAAAGAGTAAAAATCTTTGTAAATGTATAAATTCCAACCAGATCGTTTATAAAATTATGATGACACTTCCATGCATCGTGTGAAGTACAACATTTACACTAAAATCAAAACCCAAAAATGAGAATAAACCTTCTTTCAAAGTACATGGCGAAATAGCATGAAAAATAACGTATTCAGTTAGTGACCCTTGTTGGCTCTTGGATGCATTAAGCTGTTTTAAAATATGATTTTGCAGGAAGCATAAAAGTATTTCAAACATAAGATTTCTATGAAAAAAAATGATCAGTTTTTGTAAGAGCAACATGTCATTTTCTATAACCTTTCTATTGCTCCAAAGAGGGGAATGCAATGGCAAATAGTGGCAATTATCACTATTCAGACCCTGTGATAGGTTTGCTTTCACAAAGTTGACTAATTCAAAGTCTTTGTCTGTGACTGGAGATTGGAGTTGGAGTGGCAATGTGTGGACTGTTCTTGCTTTGAGTAAGAACCAGTTAGAAAATTAGTCAATTGTTGTTGCTAGTAGGGTGGTGCTACACAATAGCAGCATTGACTTAAGAGACGTTTGGTGGCATAGAAGATAGTTTGTGGGAAAAATCCTACCTTTTGGATGGTTTTAGAAGGCAACATGCTGAGTGGCAGCATGGAAAGGAAGTATGGTTCGTGTGAAAAATTACTAGTATGACGTGTTGTCAAGATTTATTGTTTAGCAAAGAATACACTTTAAAAATAGAAAACTTCTCATCATGAATCAGAATATTTTGCTAAAAATAAAATAGATAGATATTTTATTATTTTAAATTGTCTTTGTCAAAAGGATGATATTCAATATGAAAAGGTAATCAAAGAAGATGAAATTATTAGAAATTTCAGTTGATATAGATATCGAAAGAGTTGGACTTTAAAAGCTCATAGCCGTGCTTGATCTTAGGAACAATTTCATGGTTTGGATCGTGATTTACTATCCCAGAAATAATAAAAAAAGAGAAAAACATGACTGCTTATGGATCGTGATTTACTATTATTTACGTGGGTGGCACAAGAAACTAGTTATTTACCGAAAGATAATCTTTTTCTCCCCTTGGGTTTCCTGCCTGGATAAGTATTTGACATTTTTTGGGTCCAATCAATGCTCAAAACATTGATCTGGCCAGAAGATAATCCTGCCCACCCTGGTGGCATACTTCACAGCATATTCATGTAGATTTCCTGAGTTTTAGTCTTTGTTTTGCTGGGCTCATTGCTTCTGAATTAGTGAGGAATGCTCACTGTCCGATGTCTCATTTGATATTTTATATTATTTCATATTCTAATTATGGAATCATGTTCCCTTTCTCAGAAAATCACAGGAGCACTCCACTAGGCTTGATGGTGCAGTGTGACAAGTTTCGTTGTTAAGTCACATTTGAAAATAAATTATTTCCCAGAACTATGCAATATGTAATGAATGTATTTTGGTTATGAGATATCGATTTTGAGTGACTAGTTTACATAACTCCTCATTTATCGATGAAAAATGCTGAGATCGTGTTGCATGCCCCGGTCATGTGGGTAGCCATTGTAGATCCTTTTTTTTTTTTTTGAATGATTTTAGTGTTCTACCTTCTTTTATGGGCTATTTGGATGCTAGGATTTCTGACAGGGATTCCTTAAATTGCATGGATTTTAGAGTCCATGTAAGGCATTTTGCTAATGGAAAGGTATGGATTGTTTTTATATATATATATATATATATATATATTTTATTTTATTTTTTGAAAAATCCATGGATTAGTGATCTCCAAAAGGTGCAGATGGGTTGGGGTTTGTGAGGGAGGGAGAGGGAGAGGGGATTCTTACCTCATGCTTATTTTGGAATACCCAAAAACTTTGGGTGCATGGGGTGTTCTAAGTGTTTGTGAGGTTTTAGTTTAGTGTGGGCAAGTTGTCATAAGTGCGCTGCTTGGCAAACCCATTGCACTCTAAGGTGCATCAACAACAAATAATTTTTCTAACAAACAAACAAACAACAGCTGCTGCAGCACTCGTTATCCTGTAATTGTATCATACCTTAACCCACCCATCAGCATCCCACTCTAATTTCATGGCAACATGCAGTAGTGTTAGTAGAAATCATCGTCCTGTAATTATATCATACCTTAACCAACCCATCAGCAATATTAAGAAAGGTTAATTCAATAAAAGTGCATCAAACAAACCAAAGTACATTCAACAAACCAAAGTACATTCCACAAACTACAACCACACCCATCAACATGAGTAGTTGGATAATTCTACTGTTCCTTCAAATGTATAATAAGCTTTTTCTTATTAGACAATAAGAATATAAGAGAAGAGAGCTGCCAATGATGCGTTCTGAATTATGGTAGGATCTTCATTGGTCTGGGTCCAATCAGGTTTTGATTCCTCTAGGAAATGGAAAGTATCCCTTCAGCCAAATCAGTACCACCTGACAAGAAAAAGTATAAAGCCCAAGTCATCTGATTAAAGATTCAATTTCCTAATCCGAATCCAAGTACCAAATATGCACGCTAGAGATAAAATGAACATGTACCTAAATCCAAATCCATATCATCTAAATAAATGGCTCTACCAATCCGGATCTCAAATCTAAAATGGGCCTATTGGAGTCCAGATTTGAATCAGAACTGCAGATCATAGCTAGAGATGGTTTAAGGTCTAAAATTGAGGTGTAAATAATGTTTTAAAGGAATTTTGTATCCAAGCGAAGGGTTTGGATCTAGCCTGACAGATCCAAATGAGTGAATGAATTATAAGATCCCCCAGGGGCCAGGGCTATACTGAGACAAATGAGAAATGAATCAAAATACTTTACAAAGAACTCTTACCTCTGCCGCTAGTTGGCCTAGTGTTATGTAAGGAGGGGCAGGAAGTGGGCCTAGGTTTGTGGACTGTCCTCTTTGGATATCCAACTAAATGGGCCAATGAAACTCGTCTAAGCTTAAATTGAATCTCAGATACTAAAGATTGGCAACTTGAGGGCCATATTTGAAATTGAAAACAACGTTTTTTTTTTCTTTTTTTCTTTTTAGGGTTTGATGGATTCAGGTGTATGCAAATTGATGAGGCCCAATGAGGAATCTAGTTAAGGATTTGATCGAGCCTGTTCGGGCATAATGACTAAATGAAAGATTAAAGACCCACTTTTTTATTGCGTTAAATATATATGCTCATACCTTGACCACCACATTTTGGGTATAGAGTCGAAGTGAGCCTTGGTTCGTGGATGGTCCCACTCCACGGCATCCCACCATTCCTCCTCTCCTTTTATCTCTTTGAGAGCGCAAGGTAGGTTGTCCACAGAGAAGGGGAGCGTCTTCAACTCAGGACAAGATCCTATAGTGATGGTCTCCAATGCATTGCAAATGAATACCCTTGAACAGATGCCCTTCAGTTCTGGTAAGTCGTGGATGTATAAACGCCGTAGCTGAGAGAGTTTCAACATAGCATTGTTATCGTCTTCTCTGGTTATTCCCATTTCTTCCTCCTCTCCTACTATCTCTTTCATTTGCCCACAGGCCTCGACTAAAATACTCTTCAAGCATCTAAGTTGCTGCAACAGCCTAGCTGGGAGTAGATACTTCAATTTGTCGCAACCAAATACAATCAAGGACTCAAGGCTTTTAAGTGCATCCGGTGATGGAATACCTTTGCAAAGGACTAGTAATTCTGGAATATCAATAATTTCCAATTCCTTTATTTCAGGTAGTAATGGTTCCTCCTCCGCCATTAAGTACTCCATGTTCTCGCAGCCTATGATTTGACAACGATACAACTCACTCTTATGCAGTAAGCGTGTGAAATGCCACAAGCTACTTATTTGACAATCCCTTATGAAGAGACACTGAGTGGTATCGGGGAGCAGCAACTGGTTTTCTTCACTAATAAGATCGCAGCCACCAATCTCAACACAGTAGCACTCAGCCATAGGAGCTGGTAAAACAGATCTACCGACAGCAAGACAAAAGCTTTTCATCGTTTGCCACTTGTTCGATTTGGCGTGCTGAAGGAAATCGGACAACTCTTTGAATTGAATATCCAGAATAGCCAGTCGAGTGGAGTTCAAAATTTCTTCAATTCCGGCTCCTTCCCCTGTCTTTGAAGACCACTTCCATCTGCTTCCACGCATTGTCAGCTCTTCTAGATGAGAGAGCCTAGGTATAATACCAGCTGGAAATACACATAACTCCCAAGTATTATCGAGGTGAAGTGCGCGGAGGTTCTTCAAGTTGGAAACAGAATTAGGCAATGACTTTATATGTGTGAAAGAGAGGTTAAGAACACGGAGGCTGCACATGTGGTTAAAATAAGAATCAGGGGAGATCTTCTGTAGAGGGTTTTTTTGAAGAAATAAGGTTAAGAGATGTTGACAATTGGGTTCACCAGAAAGTTCTTTTATGTCATTATCCATCAAAGAGATCCTCATAGCATCTTCTGGTAACTCGGTTGAAAATTCCTTTAATTGCTGACCTGCATGGATCTCCGATCGTGGATTCTCTGTTCTTGTAATGTTGATCGCCATATCCCTGATTAAATCATGCATTTTGACAAACATTGCACCTGATGGATCGTCACATCTCTCCAACATTGAAACTTTTACTAGTTGATCCAAAATGGTATGCCCTTTGTTGATATTATCTTCTCTGGTCCCCCTTTTGCCTATTAAACCCTCATAAATCCAATTGTTAATCAGCTCATTAGCAGAGATCTTGTGGTCTTCAGGATATAATGAGCAGAACAAGAAACAATATTGGAGTAATGTGTCACCCAATCGAGTATAACTAAACTTTAGCGGTGTGAAGACCTTGTCAATACCCTTGAACCCTCCGTTTGCTTCTTTCAGATCTTTCAAAGCATCCATCCATACTGCAGCATTGTCAACACCACACATAGATCCTCCAACTGTTTTAATTGCCAACGGCAAATTGCAACACTCCTTAGCAACACCCTTTGCAAGGTTTTCTATATCTTTAGAGAGGATTACATGACCCACAGCCACAATATCCTTGAAGAATTCCCATGATTCCTCTTCAGAAAGAACTCGTACTTCAATTGCATGTGCCCGCATCTGCCCACATATCCCTTTGTTGCGGGTAGTGAGAACTACTTTGCAACCATTTTCTTCACTTGGAATAGGAATGCCAACCTTATCTAGTTCAAATGCATCCCACATATCATCAAGGATGAGCAAAAACTTTTTTTTCTGCTCCAAAGCATTAAATATCTTTCTTCCTGCGCTATCCTCATCATCATCTTCTTTCATGTCTATTTTCAACTCCTTTGCATTCAACTCCTTTGCAATCTTTCGTTGTAGCTTGTTCACATTTGCATCATTAGAAACAGTTATCCATATAAAACAATCAAAATGCTTGGGTTCTGATTGTTGAGACAAATCGTTGTGAATGTTTCTCATGATTGTTGTCTTTCCAACTCCACCCATACCATGCACTCCAATTATTCTTTTCTCCCTACCCAATATGCAATCCAAAATCTCTTGCCGTGTTAAAGCCGCTGTTTTACCCACTATAGGCATCGTAGGTAATGCATTACCCACTATAGGCATCGTAGGTCGTTCAATAGTGACACCATTTTCAAATTTGCCATTTGTAATTAGGTCGTTCACTTGATCAATCAATCTCGATGACATCTTGCTAATCTTTCGACGCCTGTAGTAATTTGGAAAAGCTCCTTTCCAACATTTTGTTTGTTCTGCAAAGTTTCTCTGTGTATCACTTACTACCCTTTTCATAGATTCTACTTCTCGTAGCCAATTAGTCACTTCATTCGAAACAGTCCCACCTTCTGACTTGGCGCACTCTACTCTGCTCATATTGTCTTCATTTTTAGCAATCAATGCACGCATCCTACTATCCAAAGTGTCCATATTTTGCTTTAATTGTTTTTGGTGATTGATTTGTCTTGAAAGACAAAAACATAAGGCCTTCACGCCTTCAGTAGCAGCACCATCTAGTGACACTACAAAATAGAAAGGAAAGTGATAGTAAATAGAGAAATTGAGAAAAATACAATACTATAAGTAGAAAACAATAATAAAAGAGAAATGAGAAATGATTGTTATGCTAACTAAGAAACCAACATATATATTTTATGTTAATCTATTATGAAGATTCTTAGATGGACAACTGATTGTATGGATTTTCAAGTAAATCTTTGCAAGCATGAAAATCAAATGCTATAATAAATTGAAATACTAACGATGTGATACAATTGGACTATTCTAGTCCTAATTAGAGAGAGAAACTATATATAAAAGTAGTTGGGAGTTGGATTGGGATACTTCATCGAGAAGGAGATTCATGATTTATTATTTATTATTATCACCATCATCATTGTTGTTTATTATTATTAGATTTAATAATTTTTATAAGGCTAGACTTAAGGAAGCTAGGGAGGTTAAAAACTTATTAGAAGACTACCGAAAGATTTTAGGCCAACTTATTAACTTCCACATATTTGCAGTTTGGGCTTGCCAAAAAAGATGCAAAAGTATTGCTCAATCCTTGACATGAAGATTATGGATAAAAATGAAAAATATCTTGGGAATTTCTTGACATTAGAAAAAATAGATATTTGAGTTTCGAGGCTCTTATAAACAAAATTAAAAGTTGTTATAACAAGTTGGCGGAAACACCCTAATCAGGTCAGTGCCTCAACAATTTCCATCTATAACATGTCTGTTCTCCATCTCCCAAATAAAATTGTGGATTCAATTGATAAATGTATAAGATCTTTTTGCTGGGGAAAGAGTGAACGGAAAAGAAAAATTCATACCATTAGATGGGATGAGTTATGTAAACCCATTTCCGAGGGGGGTTCTAGGAATTAGAGACACCAAAAGTAAAAACGTAGCCCTCTTAGCCAAAACTTGCCGGATATGTCTGACCAATGAGGACCTCCTCTGCTCAAAGATTCTTAAAGCTAAATATTGTCCTAGAAGGAACCTCTGGGAAGCAAAATCTAGGAAAGGTAATTCTTCGTTCTTGAAGGGTTTTGTTGAGGGGGATAATTATATCAATGAAAAGGTTGGATGGATAATTGGTAATGGAGAGAATATATCTATTTGGAATTGTAATTGGATCCCCTGTAAAATGGATTGAAAAAGCCTTATTCCTCTAAGATTAACCTAGATCTCAAAGTCAAAGATTTATGGACCGCAGATAAGATATGAGATATTAATGCTCTTAAGGACTATTTTGACAACCCTATAGATATTGAGAATATTGGTAAAATTGATCTCTCTGGATCCCTCTCTATGATGAAAAAGTTTGGCCACTTTCCAAGAATGGTCAGCTTATGACTAAATTTGCGTATAGATTAATCAACAATAAAAATCATGCCAGCCTCATTTTAACGGTAAATTAGAAAGCTTTGTGGAGGCTTCCTCTCCCCCCAGAAGGTTCTTTTGCTTGGTTGGAAATGTCTCAAAAATGCTGTCCCAGTAAGGGCCATTTAAAAACTGAAAATTATGTCTATAGACGATAAAGGTATTGTATGTGAGAAAGAAGAGGATTCAATTGGGCATGCCCTTATGCAATGTGAATTTGCCAGAGCAGTTGGTTTGGATCACAGTGGGCCTTTTCTCAAATACTTTCCACCTTATGGATTTAATAGAATGGTGACATAACTCATGTGAGCATGGCCAACCGACCCCTCCTCTCGGGGATACTAACTTAAAAATGTGGATCCTTTCTAAGTGGTGGACCATTTGGAAAGCATGAATGACTTCTTTCATAGAGGTCAACCATTAGATCCCTCCAAGATCATAGGATTAGCCCATAAGATGCTTCAGGATCCCTCCTCCCATTATTGGCAGTTTTCCTTAAGAAAAGATGGGGATCAATCTTCGGTCCCTACCATGATCTCTAACAAAGATGGGATACTAATTAACCTTTACGGATGCCGCCTATAAAACTAAGGAGGCATAGGCATCCTTTGGCTACATCATAAAGTTAAATGGTGACATTGTGGATGCAGGTGCTATCCAAGGGCTCAAAGTCGGCTCTGCAAAGGAGGCCGAAGTGAGGGCGGTCTTAGCCGCATTGGATAAGATGAGGAAAAATGGCTTTGTCAAGCTTCGTATTCTGATGGATGCAAAAGAAGTGGTGCAAGGGTTGTAGGGAGAATACCATTGGTCCATAAATCTAATTATTTTGGACATTAAAGAGTTGACTATTTATTTTTGTTTTGTGGGCTTTGATTATATTCCCAGGGCTCTTGATGGTCAGGCACATATGCTTGCCAAAATTTTCTATTCGGTTAGGTAGGATGTAGGTTGGGAGAGGGCTTCAGTATCCGCTTGACTAGGGGCTAGACTATTGTTGGTCTTTTTCTTTTCTTTTTTGTTGCTTGGTTTTCTATAATGAATACTCCTTCTCTAACAAAATATATATATATATATATATTCATTGGGCTTTCAACATGACCAATAATTAATTTTTGTCAATTTTTTATGGATCACGTTTGGGAGCCTTAGAAAAGTTTAAATAGCTTCACCAGATATTTACCACCAACTTATCCAAATCAACTAATAGGAGGGGCGTAAGTAAAGACATTCTTACTAGTACGGAAGCTGTGAGTGGAAGGCATAAGCACATAAGCTACATGGCGAGCCTTAAGCTTAAGAGCACAAAGCATACGACTATCACTTGTAGAGTGGGATGGTAGCTGGAAGAAATTGAAGAGCAGTCAAAATGCTTCCTCCCAATATGGCCATACACTAAGTGAGGTCTCACACTAATGAAAAAAATTCTAAGAACACAGGCCATTACTAGCAAACGGAACAACCTTCAACGTATCGATTATCTGTGCCCAAGAACTTCTGGTCATTGACTTATTATGTAATATAGAAGTTATAAAGCCATTGTGCAAGATCCTTTCAATGCATGATCATTAATTTTTACTAAAATAACTGGTTAAAATTAGTACATCGCATTGTTAGGATCATGATAGAGTTCCTTTTATATCATCATCTCCGACGTCAAAGCCTTCTTCCATCAATCTTGGTCAGTTCTATTTTTTCCTCAGGTTAAACTAGAACTCATACTAAAAAAAATAGAATTTTCATCTCAATGTTTTCTATTTATAACCGATTGGCAACTTGATGTTACGCTCCAACAATGGGGCTTTAGATCAACACATGATGAAGTACCTAACCATGGAGGAGTTTTTTTGGGAAAGAAATTAAGGTTCATACAACCAACTGCAGTAGTGTTTATGGAAGAACTATAAAAATGATATTCAAAATTACATATCCTAAGAACAATACTAATATGATGTGCAAAACTTAGAACTCGTCAACATCTTATAAAGAAAATAGATACTTAAAAGAGACAAAAAAAAAAAAGAAAAGAAAAGAAACTAAAGAGAAGGTATTCTTACTTATGTATGATAAACGGATGCCGGCGAGAACTCTTTTGTATGATAAAAATCTTCAATCTGCAATTTTTGTGAATCCTAAGAAAATTTATAAAACAATCACAACAAGATGAATAAAATTATTGTAATAATTAAGCAAAAGAATTCCTAAGACTTACTAACTTTTAATATTAAAAGATTAATAGTAGCTAAATAACAAACATATTCTTAAGAGAAAACTAGCCCATTTTGTGGGGCCCACTAGATGCATGAAAATCACGAGAGACAGGATGCACAGGTCACGAAGTTGACTAGGGTGAGAGGAAAATTGTCTCGACTGGATCATCCAAGTTTGATGTTTGTCTCACTATTTTAATGAAGCACCAAACCATTCCATCAGGAAAGAAAATTCGAACAACTATATGGAATCCACCAAACCATATAAAAAAAACAAAAAATAAAAAAAATGTGATAGCCCACTGAGTAGTTCCCAGATTAAAAAAAATTGAAACTAGAATCTGCAATATCAGTTTAAATGATTATTTCGATGGTAACTGTTTATCTGATTATTAAGGATGCAAAAGACTAAAAATGCAACATATGCCACAACAATATACTAACGAGCATTTCAGCCACACTAATATCTCTTGATACTGGATCTTTTATTGGTTTTCATTAAGAATGCAAATTTATCTTTATACTCAACATGGGCTTTTCTACTCGCACAGAAGAGTGTATTCTCATCCATGCATTCTTTTGAATTTTACTTGGTATACTTAGTCTTTTGATTTGGAGGTTATGGCGTCTCCTTTAAAGTGTAGGTGGACAATGCATCCAAGGCTCATCTCTCAGTTCCACAATTAAGTTGGACCGATCCGCTGAATTTTTGGTGATTTTTTTGTTGATCGTGAAGTGAAGATCATTTTCTACAAGAGTGGATCCACCATCCAGTCACTAGCTTTTGGATTGACAGCACTGGGGCCATCATCTAAAAATGAGAATTTGCTGGCTTAAAATGGCTTAAGTCATCATCCAATTTACCTTTCTTAAAGCTTTCATAGCTTTGATTATATAAGCTCATTTAATTTGCCAAAATAAAATGTTCTCCAGCAAATGAAACCTCTTTTGTTTTATGAATTGGGACCCTCACTCTATTTTTACTTTTCTTAATAAACTCTCCCCAAATAACAATTACTTTGATTTTTGAAGTTGTTTATTTTACTCTTATTTCTAATTCTTCATTGGTTTTTAATCCTTTTTTCCATATTATACAATGATAGAAAAGATGAGGATCATTGATCAAGTCATGGATTATTTTTATCACTGACAAGTGGCAGAAGATCAAATGGTGAAGCCAAATATCACCGACCCAGTGTTAGAAAAGATCTAGATTTGTAAATAAATTAGAATTATTCGAGATCAAATGAAAGCTTACCTTGTATGGTAATGGTCTAATACTTGATGAGACCCACTCTAAAAAGATAAATCTAAACTTAGGATTAAATGTTGAAGTCTCAACTTCACCTCAAGTATGAGTCTAAAATCAGTCGGGCACAAGGATTCAAAATAAGTACTTGAGGGAGGGAACTTGGAAATTTATGGCCTATAGTCCTTCGTGGCTTTACCATAGGCAGCAATGATGTATAGCTTGATGATGGAATGGGAATGAGTCGTGACTTTTTTTTTTATGCTCCAACATTATATTGAAGACTTCTCCCATAAATCTAGGTCAGCAATATAAGTTTTACATTTCCCTTAGCTTAAAGTAGAATTCATACTAAAAAATAAAGAAATTTTTTCATTTCATTTTTTGTATTTCTAGCTGATTGATGATTTGATGCTACCCTCCTGTAAATAAGGCTTCAGATCAACAGATGATGAAGTACTAATCCATGTGGGAGTTTTCTTGGAAAAACAATTAAGTTTCATAACCAATTGTAGTACGTTTTATGGAAGAACTCTAAAAATGATATTCTGAATTATACATTCTAAGAACATCAGAGCTCTTAAACATCTTACAAAGAAAAAAAATAGGAAGATAGTGTTCTTACTTATATATGATAAAATGATATTGACAAGAACTCTTTTACTTGATAAAAGTCTTCAATCTGAAATTTTTGCGAATCCTAAGAAAAATACAAAACAATCACAACAGAACGAATAAACAATTGTTGTAATGATTAATGAAACCAAAGAATTCCTAAAACTTACTAACTTTTAATAGTTAAAGAGATTAATGGTAGAGAAATATCAAAACATATTCTCAAGCCTAAACTAGCCCATCTTCTAGGACCCGCTAGAAGCATGAAAAATCATGGGAGACAGAGGATGCAAAGTTCTCGATCCTTTTCCTGTAGGTTAATTTGGAGGACAAGTACATCTCATCCCGGATCCATCAAATATGGACAAGGTCCTCCAAGTGTTGGGCAAAACATCTTGGATTTTGATATAGCACATTACTATCGTCAAAATCAAAACGACAACGAGGAGGAAGATGGCATCCAACCTGCAAGGCGTTCTACATGGTATTAGAAAGAATGGGCTAAGATATCGTTGTTATATGCTAATTGAAACTTGATAGTTGATAATTAATATGAAAATTGGAATATGGATTTATCTTTTAAATTATAGTTGCAATCAAATGGTGTCTCATAATATTAAGGTTTGCTATCTATAATAGTAGGTTACTATTTGTTAGATAGCAATAAGATGCTTTAAAATGGTAGAATTTGTTGTTAAATACACCTAAGTAATAGGGGAGATAAAGGATTCTACTCTCTATACTCTATAATTTCACCAAAATCCATAAAAGAATAAAACGACTTAAAATATCTACATGGATGGAGGGACTCCTACGCCATCCAATTTTAGTTTTCCTATTATTTGTCCTTATTATTAGGGTTTTTTTTTTTTTTTTCATTTTCTTGGGACTAGACCTGACTCAGCTGAGTCAACTCGGACTCGGCCATACCCGAGACAAGTCCAATCATCTCAAAAGTAATAATAAATTTGTCACTATTCACTTATTTGTCGTCATCTGAAAATTTTAATTTTATAATTATAATTGTTATTTTTGTATTGTTAACTTTTATTATTACAAAATTTTGCTACTACATGTCATTTTAGTCTGATTAAGGGGATTTCTAAACTTCATGAATATATATTTTTTGGGGGCCTAGGCTTAGCACAGATAATTGTGTCTTTTTTTTTTTAATTATAATATGTGTGCATGAGAAAGCGCAAAACCTATGATCGACAAAAAATAACTCACGTGAGAGGTCAGAATTTTCTTCAAAGAACCCACATTATGATTTAAAGTTTTATCAATCCCCTCTTAGGAAAGAGTATTTTGGAGAATCCTATGTTTAAACTTTTCAAGACTTCTCAATAACGGGCTCACATGTCTAGATCCACGTGCAAAAAAAAAAAAAAAGGTTTTGAAAACTGGTGGAGTTAACTCGTGATTCCTGACTCAATGGAGTCACCCCAGTTTAAACAGGGCCAAGACATTCCGAAGACTTCTATATATACATGTAAAAAGATGTTGGAAGGACATTCTCTCACTGTCTCGCTCTTATTTTAGTTTTCTTCTAATATTTATATCTGTAATATGTAAATATATTAATTGAATTAGTTATCATCAACAAAGCTGGATTAATGTATAATCATCTTTATATATATTTAATTTAATTTTTAAATATTTTATAATGATTTTAATGAAAATTACATCTCATGAGTGACTACATTGATTCCCATGAGATTTTTTTAAGTTGGGCAAGTTTAGCATTTTCAAACCTTGGTGCAAGAGGGTAGAGTGAATGTGGACAAAAACATAAAAAATAAAAGAGGAGAATGTGAAACCATGAGGGCCCATATCAAGCTTCAAGAGGATTCCATGTGATTCTGCTGGCCTGCTAAAGCTTGGAATTGTCTAAGAAAGAATTTAAAACTTTTGGATATAGCCCACTAAAGAGAATAAGAGTTCATAATGACCTTGATAAATTTGGCTGAACGGTCTAACGGTAGAAGTCGTAGATTACCAAACCAATAGCATAGAAACTATGGATCATTGATCAATTGGTGGGAAAATCTAAGATCAACAATACAATGATAGAAAAGATGAGGATTGTTGATAAGTGATGGAATATCTTTTATCGCCGATCAATGGCAGAAGATCAAATGCTGTAGAAGCCACATATCATTGATCCAATGGTAGAAAGGATCTGTATTTGTAAACAAAATTATAATTATTCAAGATCAAATCAAAGCTTACTTTGATGAGACCCACTATATATATGAAGACCCACTCTATGAAGATAGATCTAAACTTAGGATTAAATGCTGGAGTCTCCCCATCACCCAGGTCTCTCTATCTATTGTTATTGCCATTGATCTTAAATGAAACATGACCGATCTTGAGTAGATGTTGCAAACACGCTTTAAATAAAATAATCTCCGGGTGAT
>QPKB01000007.1:1340224-1471817 GCA_003546025.1 Camphora micrantha
GATATGAAGACCGCTACGAGGTTCTGTTACGTTCCTTTCTATTGGAAGTCTTGGCGGGCCATCATCTGCACCTTCTGTGGTGCCACCCTCAAATCCTACAGTCTAAAGAAATGACAAGATTTTCATAATTTTCTTTTTTTTTTTTTTAATTTGGTTTCTTGATTTTTCTTTTCTAATTAATGGTTTCATTCTATATATATGATCTTTATTACATACATCTATCTACTTTTTTTTTTTTTTTTTATGTATTTTTATTTCTCATTGTTTCTTTGTCTATTTATACTAGCTAATTTTGTAGACTGCAATATATTCTAATATGGATGGATATGGTGCAGAAATGTTTTTTTTTTTTTTTTTTTTTTTTTTTTTTTTTTTTGTGATTTTGGTGAAAGGAGATCAGATTAAATGGATTGAAACAAATGGTGGTTTTCTTTTTGTAGGATTGTAATTGGTAATAGCGGTGGAAAAATCTCCAAATGGAAAGAGGAAACTTTTGGAGATGTTTTCATAAATTCTCTTTGTGGGTGGCCAAACCCTTCGATGTTGGCCAAAATAATTTCTACCCGTCTATGAGAGAAAGTTTGATAAAATTTCCTTTGGCTCTAGTGTGGGTAATACAGTTTCTAACCCACAGTCTTCGGGTGTAAATTGTGTTTCTAAACAAACTTACGTCAAAATTGAAAGGAGAAAAGTAAGCAAAAGAATATATATATAATTTTTAAGAAGAGTAATTTATTGAATGACCAGCTATCATATTTGATAATAAGAAATTCAAAGTTGCTAATGAAAAACAAAATTTCAAGATTCTAGTGGTATTAGAGAAAATGGTTTAACTTCTTTGTGTTTCTTTCAATAAAATCATTTCTTCCTTTCCACTAAGAAAAGTAGCAAAAGGGGGAGATTAATTTCACTCTCTTTTAAGGGCAAATTGGAATGAGGAGAAAGGCAACTTTTTGCATGTGAAACAATGTCTTCAAATGAATGGCTTTTATGTTGAGTAGGAAGGTATAATTTTTTACTCTTCACTACCTTTCCTACAAAGTAGGAGAAATACTTTTCTTCTTCTTCTTTCTTTTTTAATTTCTTCAGTCTGAGAGGTAGGCTCCATCTATAGCAACAGGCTCATAGAATTCTATTTGTCCAGCCATCAAAATAGTTTCCTCCCCCTAATTAAAGGTGTTGGGTGGGATTGGAATGTTAGAGTGTTGACCGATATTTTGTTTAAAAATCCAACCTTACAAGTTTTTGGTGATGGGTAGATTTTTTATAAAATTATTTATAAGAATTTAAACGCCCCGGTTGACATGATTGATAGCTCCAATTAATGTAAATGGCCTAACAGATTGAACAGTGAATTTAAGATAATATAATTCAATGGTAAATGTCACTTGCTCAAAATTCAACTCTGAACACATCTGCACATGCCAGTAGGAAACATGAGTACGTGAGTGTAAATGGTTTGAGCCCACAAAAGATGTAGCTTTCCAGCTGTCTCCTATCATGTCATTATCCTCAACAGTACTTACACAAACAGGAAACATGTAACTATGCAAACATGAAACTAACATGGAAACTGAAAGTGAAAGAACTAGGTATTTGCAAAGGGAAAGTTTAATGGCAGTTGGGAGAGGGATACTTCGAGTCATGGTTAAAATATAGCAGTCATGAAATCAATGGTCAAAGTAAATGCTTCACATTCATGTATTAATTGTCTCTTTTCTAAGTTTGGTAAGAGCATGTTTTCAAAACGCAGTTTCAAACTTATGATCCTTTTGGATTGGTTGATATTTCTCAAAACACACTTTCAAACTTATAACCATTTTGTAGTGGTTCCTCTGTTTGTTTTTTAAATAATTTTGTATCAAACAATAGAACAATGGGCTACATGAACGATTAAATTAAATCTCCTCCATATCGCAGAATCCTCTCATCCTCCCAATCGTAGAATCCGATCATCCCTCAAATGCACCAAAGTTTTAATGATTATCTAGGTTGGGGGGCACCGTAAGTGTGAATTGTTACACAATTTTTGAATGAATAATGCTAGACATTGAAATTTTGGAAGCTTAACCATAAGAAGCCTATTTTTTATGGTCCCTGCTGAATCATCCATTTAGCTTTCTATGTGTTTTAGATCCTAACAGTAGGGCCTTTATAAACAATTGGTTCTGACTTACATATCGTTGGGAAGAGGGAAGGGGAGGGGAGGGAAAATTAATTTTACCTCATCTTCTCTTGTTTGGATATTTAAAAAGTAGAGGAAAGAAAAGTGAAAAAGTGTAATTTTGTTTGTTTGTGAGGTAGAGAGACAATAATTATCATTTTATCCTTACTTTTGCAAAAGCTTCAAAATTATATTTCACAAACAAAAGAGTAGTTTAGTAATTTGACAAAAATTCCCCTTTTTGCCACATATTTTCCCCCCGGTTTTGAAGGCAAAATTTTGGAGTGAGCCGCACATTAATTTTACCCCCAAATTTCCCTCTCCGCTTCCCAAACACCCTCAATTTCAACGTTCCCTCCTTTTTTCCATTTTTTTTTCCTTCCGCTCATTTTACCTTCTTCCCAAACGATATGTTAGTTTGAGTGGCCTCCACTAAAAGATAGATCGAAAGGGAGTACGAGTGCCAATCAAAGTTTAGGAAGAAACTCTTGCATATTTATCATTTACCGAGCAAAGTTAAACTTCCACATCAATCAACACCTAAATGGCTCGGGACGAAAATGCATTTGCATGTCTTCATTTTTACATTGGTTTCGTTAAGATAAGGTGAGAAGAGAAGTCAACAGCTTGTAAAGTAACAATTTTAACTTCTTTGGGGTTGTATTAAAGTATGAGTAAACTTATTTGGTGGCCACCTATTTTGACTAATAGATGGTGGGAAATTCTAAAAAACGCCCCACTTGAAAAACGCTTCTTTTTTCGCCCCCTTGGTTTTTTTTTTTTGTTTTTTTTATCATGGGGCCCATGTCAAATCAATCTAGTCATGTCGAATCAATCTAGTCTTTTTCAACACCCCCCCCCCCCCCCCCCCCCCCAATAAATAGTCACAAGTCCAAGTTTTAACACTCATCTAACTTTTTCTCACCATTGGATTGAAAATCATGATAAATTGATGCTTCTAAATCGTTAAAATGTAGGATTATGGATCAAAAGGTTAAGATGATCTTATAGATTCAACTTTTTGCATATAGGTAGGCCTCATATGGATCTTTCCATCAAATGGACTTTTAAAATCATCATGTATTCTAGTGGACCCAATTAGGAGGGGCAATTTTTTCCTAAAAACCACCCAGACGCTGTGTAGCGCTTTCCGACTGAGATTTACTTGCAAAATAAACACGAGGGGTTCTTGTAACTCTCTTCTCTTCTAACCGGTTTCTTAACCTCCAGTTATTAAGGTCATTTGGACATGTTATCAGGGAATTTAACTCAGCGCTTACATTATTTCATAGAGTTCCTTTACTTTTCTAAGTTGTCATGATCTTCCAAATGACACATTGCTAATGCATTTTCTTGATCTTCCCCATACACAGAAGGTTCATAAAATTTTAATTTATTCTATCAGACTCCAATACCTTAAATTTAGATATTTCTAGATTACAACCACATTCCAACTTTGAGTATTTGTGTGCTACAACTTAAGATTTTAGAGTATGTTTGTGTACATCCGTGGAAGAGGAAAGCCGCATTCCTTTGTAGGCGTAGACACATTATTTAAGGGGAGGGGTTGGACTCCTATTTCCACGCAAAATCCGATAAAAATGCCCTTTTTCATTTAACAACTTGCCGTGGCAATTTAGAATTTACTAGGGCACGTTTGGTAAACAGAGAGGAATCCTCTATCCAGATGATTCCTTCATTCCCTTGGAACCATGCCGTCCTCTCTGAGAATTCCTAATGGGAGGAATCATTGCATTCCAGGTTTGAGAAACACCAAGGAGGTGTCACTCTTTTTAACTCAAGCATTTCTTTGTCTATGTGGATTTGCAAAAATCCGATGGGGGAGTTGGAGAACGAGGAATCAATAGAAAAGAGGATTTTTTTTATGGGTTTGGAGGATTGGAAAAATCGTCACTTTTTCTCTCTTCATTCAAATGGGTTTTTCTCGAAATCAAGAAAAAATAGATAAGATTCCACTCAGAGAACATTATCCAAACATGCCCTAAAGAGACATGCAGTCAAAAGCAGAAATGACGTTCCCTTTGTGCCAAAATGAGTCTACGTTGCGCTTAAGATAATGGATTTAAAGGGACAATTATCGTATGGAAGGCGTTAAAATTGACAAGAGCTCCAAAACAGTCGGAAAATGTATATTTACCGCAGAACTGTTCGATCTGTAGGATATCGCAAGACGTAGGATATTCCACAATCAAAAGTGGGAAGACTAGAACAGTCCTTTTTTTTCTTTTTTTCCTTGACTGTAGGACCACCAAACCACCATTCAAATCGTTGGATAACTGTATGAGTATAAGAAAAAATATTACACCAAATTTGAACCATTGATCTATCATGGTTATCGTGAAATTTATAAAAAAGTCATGTTATTTTGTAAATTATAAGAACAAAATTATAAGCCACTTTTTTTTTTTTTTTTGTAAAATTCTTAATAACCGTGATAGATCAACGATTCAAATTTAGTGCGATATTAGTTCTTACACTCATACAGTTATCCAACGGTTTGGATGGTGGTTTGGTGGTCCCACAGTCAAGAAATAAAAAATAAAAATGCAGACTATTTAAGTGATTGTGAGATACATCTGCGGTATCCTAAAAATCTAACTGTTATACGGTAAATATATATATATTTTTTTACTATTATGTAACTATTATCTGCTTTAATACCGTACGGAGGTAAATATCTCTTTAGAAGTTTGGACCCTACAACTATCAGAAACAAGGCCCTTCGTATAAGTGTGGAAGCGTATAGCCTCGTTGTAGATTTCCTTCCTTTATTCATCCAAAAAGTCAAACCGACGGAACCGCCCTTTAATGAGAATTGAGATGTACTGCAACACTCTTTCGCAGCCAATTACATTCAATATGCAGCTGGCAACCACGAGCGCACTTGAAATTGAAGATGAACTGTTACAACAAGTACATGTACATAGCAGTATGTTAATATATATGTATGAAGTATGAACTATGTAGTATAAGATGGCCCTTTTGTAGTTAAAAAAAGTTGGTCCATCAAAAAAGAAAGAAAGCAATAATACAATGATAAATTTAAAGAACATGACTGTAGGAATAGATTGCTAGGTGGGGTGTGAGATCAGTTGACCACCTGCATAGCAGGTTGGGTCTGTTTTGGTTTAAACCTAGAAATTTCTGTTTTTTTTTTTTTGGTGAAAGTGGTTTAAATCCGAAATTTGAAGAGAATTAGGGGTTGTCCAGTTGATTGATATCCCGTTTCTCATTTAACTACTGAGGGATTCTCTATCTTCCCTTATTGTGTGAATATATAGGTCTTCCTTCTTGCATGAGTTTTATTTGGACTTAATATTTGTATTTCATGTGACTTTGTGCTAATCAATACAGTGTAGTTCAAGATGTGTACCAAATATATATATATATATATAGAGAGAGAGAGAGAGATCAAGATAAGCTTATGTTAAACTGATACTTGACCCAACCTGCCCAACTTGCAGCCAGTCATAGACCATTTGCAAAATATATACATAAAATCTGTCTGATTTTGGACCGGAACAAGTCCGGCTGATTTGGCCCCCATGTATGAGCACCCAAGCCATGGACCTATTTTTACCTTGTCATCATCATCTGTATACAGAAATGATCGCACATTTACCATACAAGCGTATGGTAGGTAGACTTTTTGCTTTTTGTATTCATGTATCTACATCTAGAAGGAAAAGCATTCAATTTCACTGTAGCAAATTCATTGTATGAAGACATAAGAATTTATGATCCTCTCCCTGTTAAATCAAATCTCAATTCTTCCTTGTAGTTGGAAATCTAAATTTTGATGGAGCTAGTCAGCTACCATTGTACCATACTCATTAACTACATATTTATGGGTGGTGACCAAGGAAAGAAGACTTCTTCTGCAGAGGAGCTTGACTATGATGAATCTGTCCCTTCATATTCACCTACACTAATCCCTCCATGATCCAGCATCTTGCCCAATTTATATGCACATGGAATCTTTAATCATTGTGGGCTTGAATCTAACAAAAAAAAAAAATAAAAAAAACCCTAAGTTTAAAATATCATTAAACTTTATAAATATTCAAACAAGAGGTAGCTAATTTAATGAAACTGATATTTTACATGATGTTTATATGTAAAATTATCTTTCCATCTGTTCTACCTTCACTGGTAAGATTTCATTCAAGTGGGGCCTAACAAGCTGGACTGTCACGAGCACAGCATGCAGTACTCTTGTACGTAAAAGTTTTCTTGTATTGGATAAGGCATGCAACAAAAGTCAACTTAATGTTGTTAGAGTATTGTTAGAGAATTGTTAGGATTATAATAAGAGTTAGTTTGAATTTGAAATATCTTTGTGTATAAATTATGGAGAGTTCCTCTTACGAAACTTATGGTGAATTTATCAAAAAGCCTTTAATTCTAGCACTTTTACTTCTTCTATTTTAAGCGCTAATAATAAATTATCAATGATTTGAAAAAAAAACTTTCAAAATATAATTTTCTTTTATAAGGGTGTCCAGCTTGTTCAAGAACCGACTATTCTTTCGGGTACATGAAGTCCCTTCATATCCATGCATGGGGTAAGCCAGGCTTTTGTAGAATATGATATTTATGATCATTTTCTAGTGATGGTTAAAAGGGATCCTCTTGAAGTCAACATCTACCTTCGCTTCTGAGGATCATAATTGTGGTCGAGTCATAGCTGATCGCCCTCACCATAAAATTATTATTATATCGTTTATTATCACCAATTAATTTTAAAATAAATGATAACTCAACAGGGTGTCAAAATCCAACCTAACCTCCATTGTATTGGGTGGTCTAGTGTACTGTGGAGGGTGGAGACCTCCCGGTCTTTTTTTCACGAGGCAGGAAAGTCTCAGGTTGAGGAGAATTGGAGCTGTTTACACGTCTATGTAACTTTCCCTTGTAATTTGCTGAAGTCAAAACGATGGATGTACAACAACAGTACACGAAAAGTCTTATAACATTAAATACGTCTACGCTTATTTGGCAGCTGGCAAAACAGCAACTCTGACATGGGGAGTAGTACAGTCTCCAAAGACGCTGCAGAGTACAGCTGTGGCCCATTGTTTTTTTCTGTTTTTTTTTTAGAGGAACTAGGTTGGTACACAGGTTTAATGTAATAAAAGTGAAAGAAAGTAGGGTCTGGGAAGTGGTCGGGAGGGCAAGTAAGGTCCATTTGGTAGTAAGAAATATATGAGTTTTCAAAATATAATAGTCCTACATGGCAATAAATTAAGGTGGCATCTAACACAAAATAAAAAAAAAATTAAGTTGAATTGATTTGGATTTTTCACTATACAATTTCATGTTTGGATAAGGAAATGTCTTTCTCAAATTTTATAGATTCGAAAGAGTGTATTTTCACTTAGATCTTCCCTTCTTTTTTTTTTTTTTTTAATAATAAAGGGGGATGTCCCGGCCTTTTGAGCAGGACTAATCCCTATGGCCCAGAGGGAGCTGAGTAAACTCCCTGCGGCCCCAATGTGATAGCGCAGTTTCGAACCATCAACTTCAGGAGCAAATTGTGGTCTTAAGCCAACTAAGCTACCCCTCACGGTTTTTGTCTTATTTTTCAAATCAAATTGATCACAATAAGTGAAGAGTTCGGATTAAAGTTTTTATTTATTTTTGTTACGAGAGTTGGGATTAAGTCGATGAACACTTCTTTTTACCCCAGCTTAGGAGCCGGGGCTTAAAATAGTCCGCACAAGTGGGAAGAAAGGAGAGTCCGGACAAATAAAAAGAGTGACATACTTAGGGACCAATTCTTACTCAGCTAAGTAACAAGTAGGGTTGCCAACCATCTAAACCCTTGTTGTCAATTTAGTTGAGCACTTGATACTCAAATCATCCATTCACTAAATAGGATTGAGAATGTCAACTCAAATCGAATCTGGGCCTGGGCTAGTGGTTTAAAAAAAAAAAAACCCTAGCCATAGGCTTCTTGTTTTCGGCTTCCTATGATCTTCTCTATAAACAAATGATGAGACATTTACAATACATGTACATGGTAGGTAAGCTAGTAGATTTATATATTTAGATATGTATCTATAAAGGGAAAACATTCAATTTCATTGCTGCAAATTCAGTGTGTAAAGTTATGAGTTATACTTATGACCCTTTTCTTGATAAATTAAATCTTGCTTTCTCTCTGACTCAAAAGCAATGTTTTGAAGGAGCCAATCAGGTACCACAGCACTCCTGTCATCAATGGTATATTTATAAGCAATGAAAGAAGAAAAATTCTCATTGCCCTACTTGTTGTTTTCCCATAGAGGCCCTCACATGAATAAGGGCAAAGCTATCCTACAACAGCGCTGTTTCGTAATATGATGAAGCGCCTGGCATATGCAAGTGGGTGGGGCTCACCCTTAAAAAATCCAATCTATTCATTGGTTCTAACACCCACTGTTGGATATACATATAAAATATTATTCAAATTAACAATATACACACTGTTGGATTAACTAAATCATGAACACATAATTCAACTTTATTAACTTTCTGTCTTTCCTTTATGGAAATAGAAGTTGGGCACATATTTAAAATCAATAGGTCAATCTAACAGTAGGCCCCATGAAAAACACTTTGACGTTATATATGCAAAGAACATGATGTGTATAAAAGACGATGGACGGATTTGATTTCTTAAGGGTGGGCCCCACCCACTTGCATATGCCAGGCACTGCATCATACTAAGATGCAGCGCTGCTGTATGCTAGCGTTGCCCCATGAATAATTCAATCTCTTCACATACACCTGTATGGTTTCCGAAAAATTACCTTGGTTACTGTGAACCTCATCCAAATATCATTCAGTGTAAAATTTAATCACAAAAAGGTTTTCTGCTTTGCAAAGTCAACCAAATTCTTTTAGCGGGTATAAGGGATGGACCCTTTGCTGAATTATATCATTGTTGGACCACTAGTCCTTGGTTGATGTTGATGTTTAAGGTGTCTTCATCTTTAGATGAAGAACTCAAATTTTGCTCTTCTAGTGAGATTTGGTCGGCATCCAAAGTCTAAATGCACTCCATTTTATTTTTTTTTCACTTTTTTTTTTTTTTTGGGGGGGGGGGGGGGGGGGGGTGGCGAAACCCAGGAGAGAGACCACACACATATGAGAAGACAGCTCATACAAGTAGGAAGAAAGCTCACACTTGTGGGAAAAGAAGCCTGTATAAATGGAAAAAAAGCCCGCACAAGTGAAAAGAGATGGCATACCCAGAGTTTGAACCTTAAATAATAAGGTGAGAATTGCCGCGAAATGCATTGCAAATTAGATGTTGAAAGAGATTCAAAGATCTTTCTGAGTGTTATAGATATGCATGTCCTTGTTTGTTGGTGCCATATCTCCAACCCATGACCTAATGATCTAAACCACGGATTTGTATCCTCTGTAGCTCCCTTTAGCAAAGATATTCACCGAGGCATTTGTAGCGGGGCCCATCATGTATGGTAAGTTCAAATGATTGAGAACCCTATCTAGACCGTTTTCTGTTTTCATCGCCAGTTTGGTAATTTTACTAATATAGTCAAGTGAAGTCAAGTCAAGTTAAACATCCCATCAAAAGCACTTTTCCACAAAATTCACTCCATCTTTTAAAAAAAAAAGTCAAAAAACAACTATATTTACTCACTAAAAGACAAAAAAACTCCATGTTCTCATACAAAAAGTCAAAAATATTCCATCTCAAACAACTAAAAACAAAATACCATCATAACTCACTTATATTTTATTCATTCTTTTTATTTCACTTCACTCCACTTTATTTTAAAAGTAAATTACTAAACGGGCGAGGAAGAAACAGAGCAAAAACTGGAAACCCATGTCTCTTATTTGGGCTGGGCAAGGCCGGGCTTTTGCCTATCTACCAGTAAATCCAAGCCCACCCTATATATATTAAATGGACCCAAATTTCAAATCCAGATCAGATCGGAGTAATAAAACCGGAGGCCCAAGCCCAGCTCAAAGCAGTCGTGGCCTATGCATAAGTACCCCCTGTTTGTGCCCCGCTTCCCTGTAATTTTTTAGCAGTTCTTGTGTTGAATTTTCTGTGCCATTAATGGGGCCTATAGAGCAATGCTTTGGGTTGTGGGTTTGTGTGTTGTGTATAGTTGGTTTAATCGGACTCTATCAATAGGTATATTTTGCTCCAACCGTGCTACAGAGCCCGGGCACAAAAGCCTGGGCTCTATAGAATTTTTCATTTTGCTAACATAAACATATCATCCATGAGATTAAATGTGGTTGGTTGGGCCCAGGCACAAGGGCTGGAGTTGAGTGATTATGGTCTACTGGACCTGGTAAACTTCACAATTTAATATCTTCTTTCAGCTTCTTTTCTTTTTTTAGGGATCTAGATGGAGGTTTGAATGATGAGAACAGAATGAAATGGTCTTCCTGTTGGAAGTCTGGCCATTGAATCTGCACAGACCTGACCCACTTAGTAATTACTAGAAACATGTCCAGTCCAAACCTACAGGTGCACCAATCTCCCAAATCAAGCCCAAGACGGCTGAGCTTGGGCCTTATTACACCTTCCATCCTTTGTTCAATCCAATGGTTATAGGACTCTATAGCATGACCAAATTAATTAGTTGTTGGATCTGAATGAAAATTAAACATTATCATACTAGTTACTACACAATGTTGTGGATGGGTCACACAGGTCAGTTGTTCCATCAAAAGTTTCCAAACACTTACTCTGACATCTGGCTCGTTTATCAATTTCTGCCTTGTACTAGAGTTTTCTCAACTCAAACAGGGAGTGATTCCTGGTAAGCATGGTTTAAAATTTCGGTCTCAGTCGCGGTATCTGCTAAGCCGAAGGTATCGGTCGCGAATATCGGTCCGTCGCGGTCGTTACGGTGTGAATTTTTTTTAATAAAAAAAAAATCGCAAAAAAATCCAAAAAATCCATAATATTAGAAAATGCCGGAAAATAATATTTTTTTTCCATTAGTAACAACAATAAATCAAAATCTCGGTCACCTTAAGTTATGACTCTTGTTTGTGTCGCAGTTCGTTGCCTTCTCCAGTATTTCATATAATGCAACCATTATTGATGCTCATGATTAATTTATTAGTGTAAAATATAAGAAAATAAAGATAACATATCAATCATCATTTAATACTAATTCAATCATCAAATAAGTTGTAAAATTCAAGACCCTTAAGATGACATAAAATCACAAATATTCTAACAAGTAACAACAATTATTTTTAGGAAAAAAAGATTTAATAAAATCATTTTCAAAATCCTAAATATATAGATCTAGCGTAAAAGTCTATTGATCAATTATTTACATTCCATACAATGATCAGGAATCATTAAAAGAACATATTTATGATGAAATCCTCAAAAAATGATATATTATAATTCAAATATTAAAAAATCCGAAAATAAAAAAAATTGGAAAAAAAAGTTCAAAATCATTTGTATGAGTAGATCTAGCATGAAAGTATGTAGATCTAACTTCTAAATGAAGAACACAACACAAGTGACAAACTCAATGAATTCTATGCTTCATCTAAAAAAAAACACATAATAAAATGATTTAAGTTGATTTTCTCTTACCTTAGATAATATTTTCTTCAAAAAATAGATGTGGGATTTGAAAATATGCAAGCGGGATGTGTGATAGAGTATGGCTGCTACTATGGGTAGTAAGGAGATGAGAAGAAGATAAAGATGGGGAAAAAGATGAAAAAATTAGGTTTTTTACCCTTTTTAAGACATCTCGGCCGATATTTTGAAAATATCGGCCGAGATATCGGTTCTCCCGATATTTATTTCATCTCGGCCGAGATAGGGCGAGATTTTGGCGATATTTACCGAAATCGATATCTCAGTGAGATATCGGCTCGGTATAGGCCGATACCGGTTCATATCGGGCGATATGAACCGGTATCGGCCGATTTTTTATACCATGCTGGTAAGACAAGAAGCTGAAGAAGTATAATAATCAAACAATCCTACAATAAGCTATGTAAACTGAAACCCATTCAAATATACACATAAATTTCATTCTTCTTAGTTTTTATTTTTTGGCAAACGATTGAACCCCACGCACCGGATCAGTTAGGCTTTTTCCAGGAGAGAAGAAATAATCCTACAATACTTCTAATGAAGCACATTCCACCAAATAAAATCCAAAAATAATAAGCAAAAAAAAAAAAAAAAATACACACGAGTCTATCTCATTAAAGAATCAATTGTCACAGAAGATATGCGGAGAACTAGTGTCAAATTCTCACCAATATATCAGATCTAGGGTTGCAAATGGATTTCCAAGCCATACATATTCCGACCCAATAACCCGGAACCAGACATGTTTGCAACCCTAATCAGATTGGATCCTCAAACTAAATGGGCTTACCAAAGTGCAGCACTCTTGAATTGGAATACAGAGTCTAGAGATGAGCCTCTTACTACTTAAATTTGAAATTGAAACAACGGTCTTTTTTACATGAGTTTGATGGATCCAAGTGATTGAATATTGTCAGGCCCATTGAGGAATCTGGGCCCTCCTAGTTAATAAATGAAAGATTAGATCCAATTCAAGACCCTTTTGATAGCGCGTTTAAACGAGACAAGGTGATCAGAAATAAAAGCCACATATAATGATAAAAAGCAAAGGAAGAAAAATAGGGGATGATAAAAGAGCATTGTACAATACACAATCCCAATTACATTACCAAACCCACCCAACGAGACAATCTCATTACTCTTTGCTTATCTAACACATATGCCATAGAGTTAGCGGATCTAACCTCACGATGAAAGGAAACAACGATGCTAGTCGAAAGTTCCCTGATTTCATTGAGAAGGAATTGAAATTCTCAAGGTATCACCTTCTGATTTAATACTAAAAAACATTAGAAGAATCACTTTTAACAAAAAGGTTGCCTTCATATCTAGTAGAGAACAATCTAATACCTTCAAACTTCCACATTCTTGAAGAACATAATTAGCACCTCTCCATTCCAATCCCGCAGTAGTACTCCCCCAATTCCTACCGGCCTCGGCTTGCCCCTTGAAGCTCCATCAACATAATTAGCACCTCCTCATATCTAGTGGGCCTTTTGTTTGTGGATGGTCCAATTAATAGCATCCCTTCAAATCTAAAATGGAGTTTAATTAGGGTTGCAAACGGAATGGTTCTGGATCAAAACTATGTTGTACTTGATTGGACCCGGACCCTAACCCATTTCTAAATAACGATTTCGGTTACGGGTCCAATTTTGACTTAGAACCGGTTTTTTTTTTTTCCAAAACTGATTCCGATAGGAAAACCCGGATCCAGTTCCGAAATCGGGTCCATTTAGAGGCTTAGAATCTAGTTCCAAATCTGGTTCTGATTTCTCTTCATTTTTTTAAATTTTTCTAAAAGCTTATCACTCAACTTATACTAGTGCATCAAGTCTACTACCTTAAGTATTATACATAAAAATGTACAAAAATGTTGATTTTGAGGTATAGTTTACAATATCAAAGACATATATATTGGGTCCCGGGTCCATGGGTCGGATCTTATTTGGACCCAGAACCAGACTCATTTATCAATCGGAATCTAAATTGGGTTCTAGACCTGGACCCGGACCCGGACCCATTTATAAATCGAAATCTACAATTGGTTACAAATAGGTCAAAGCTTCTGGGTAATCGGATAATCAGATACCCGCTTGCAACCCTAAGTTTAATGTTGATTGATGAAGTAGACCGAGATTCATTTCAGAATCAAGTTGAAAATTCTAGACTCAAACCTAATTTCTCCTAGTTTGGATCCTCTCGGGCTTCGACTTAGAGAAATCCTAGTCCTAAGTCCAAGGAGTAGAACTCTACAGCTTATTATTGAAAATTTGAGTAGTGAATTTGGGTATCCCAAATTTTTTGCCCAATAAAATTTGATCTCACTCTAAGATTGATCATATGATAAAAGACATGATAATGACTATACTTAAGATAGGAGGGCAATTATTTTGAAGATTTTCAATTTCATTAGATGGCCCAAACCTAGGGTTGTAAACAGGTCGGTTTCGGTCCGAGTCCACCGTTAAGGAGAAGGTGGAGCCTGATTCGGAGCCAGAACCGTTTCGAAACCGATTTCTTGGCTCCGAAACCGGAACCAAAACCATATATGGGACGAGTCTGGGTCCTGATTTAGGTAGAGAATAATATTAAAAAAACATGGCTTATATGAGAGATTTTCGAAAATTAAGGTATTATGTTGGGTCGTGGGTCTACGGGTCCGATCTAAGGTGGAACTAGACCCGGATCTAGACTCATTTACTTATCAAGCCTGAATAAGGATCTAAGACCCGCTTTTTAACATATTAGAATATGTGAAAATCGGGTACCATTTACATCCCTACCCCAACCATAGAGTTTTCATTTCTTCTATTGGAGCAGGTAGCCAGGTACTCAAGACAACAAAAAGCTCTCGCGTCCAAAACCCCTACACTTAACCCTACACTGTTGTGAGTGAATCTTCTCCCTCTCCCCTTAAACCCTACGCACGCATCATGAACACCCTGCTGTTTTGCTGCGTCGTCTTGTAAGAAGAACATCAGCTCCCTCTTTCTCTCCTTCTCTCCTTAAACCCTTTAAACCCTAGTTCCATCTTCCACATGTCATCCGCATCCAGAGGCCTCATCTCTCGCCTCCGATCTCTATCCATCACCTCCAAATCGACATCCATCTTCACGACCCATTTCAGGAAATTCAGCTCTGAGCCTCTGGGAATCGTCGAATCGGACGACGATGGTGGTCCCTCCATCATCAAAGCGTCCCCCGGAGCGATGGGACCGCAGTCGAAGCGGACGGGGGCGGTCGCCGTCAAATGCGGCATGACCGCCCTCTGGGACAAATGGGGTGCCCGTGTTCCCATCACTGTCCTCTGGTTGGATGATAATATCGTCACCCAGGTGAAGACCATGGATAAGGAAGGACTCACCGCTCTGCAGGTATCTTCAACCCTCTTGTTTTCTGCCTTTTCTGTTGTTTTGTTTGATTTTAGTGTACTAGTTTACGATATGTTTCTGTAAGGCTTTCATAGTTTTTGAAAATAAGGAGTTGTTAGCTAGCTTAGACAATTCATGTAAGTTAAGAGTCATCTGTTTAAGGATGTAGCTAGCTAAAATCTAATTGTTTGCGCGACTTAAAGCATAAAAAATCTGAACAAGCACACATCAGTACGAAGGTTAACAAATCCAGAACTGAGAAAAGGAAAAAATTTGAGTGGTTATAATGCTTATGTAGAAGTTGAAAATCAAAATTGAGGCACAATATCTCCCATGTGAAGAATGGTTTTCTACTATTTTCATTTTAAGTGATAGAAGCATTCTCTGCAGTTGTTTCAGATAATGAATTTGGATCCATTGGATGGGAAACCATTTGATCCAGTCTTGCAAATGGGGGTAAGAACGTGCTTCAACATGGAAAATGTTTTGATGTATCAATAAGTAGAAAGTGAAATTGTAGAAAATGAAGTCTTCAAAGTTTCCATTTTCAGTAGTAAATGAAATCACTGGAATTAGAATGACATTGAAAATTGCCATACACAAACATTCCCTATGAACGCTTGAATGTAATTATAAGAAGGCTGGCATTATTTTCATTGTAGGGGCAATAATCAGTACTATGGTGAATTCATTTAATTTGGGGCACACACAAATAGACCCACAACTAGATTTTCATCATTTGTGTACCCTCAAACCTCATATGGAACTCCTAGGAATTTATAGCAGATGAGGTTTCATCAAAAGAGTATTAAAAAGGTGAGGATTAAAAGGTCTAAAGTGGCGGTGTAGGTGGGACCAACACCCGAAATTAAACATTTAACTATTCAATTAAGACAATCAATCTAATATGTTTCTAATTGATCCACTGCTCAAAACAAACAAATTCTGCCAAGATATACAAACCATTTACAATTTGGGTTAAGTTTGTGAACCCGTTGTTCATGCTTAGCTTCAGCACCACAACTGAGTACCTTTTTGCCTACTTTGTATTGAGTTCCTATGTTTCATAGTAGTGGGGGGTTTATTGGAGAAATGTTAATGAACTGAAGGGTTTAGGTTGGAGATGTATATGGGGCCATACTTTTCTAGAATATAATTTATTAGGGTGATGAGCGAGTAGTAATTAACTATTAAAGAAGAGAGATTGGATGGCCCCTTGTGGGTGTTTAAAATCCTAGGAATTGAATACAGATTGAACAAATGGGCCCTAACTCTGGGTTGGGATATCAATGGATTATGGTATTTGTCACATGCCACTATTCAATTTTTAATTATTTGCAACTTCATGTGTTATATTTGGTTTGTTTGAGATAGTATGTGGAATCATTGGGTGGTGGTTGTTTTGTTTTGTGATGCGCACATCTGTAGTTTCAATTGTAAGTCAGTTGTTGACTAACTGTGGTGCTTTTGAAATGGTTCTATCTGGATAGATTTCTGAGATATGTGTTGGTTATGGTGTTAGTTAGATTGGGTGTGGGCAGAAAAAGGAGAAGCATTTGACAAAACCTGAAATGGGTCATTTTAGAGCTCAAGGTGTCCCTTTGAAGAGGAAGTTGAGGGAATTTCCTGTGACAGAGGATGCACTTCTTCCCCTTGGTACTCCAATCACCGTTCGTCATTTTGTTCCAGGCCAGTATGTCGACATCACAGGAATCACACGGGGGAAAGGTTTTCAGGTATTCAAGTTCCTCATGTATATATCTTTTCTAACTCTTATTAAATGCTCCTGCACATTTGCACTAGTACATTATTTAGGTAGAACATGGTCTTTCTCTTCGACACTGTGATCATTGTCAGTGGAAATTTGAGTAGTAGTTAAATGTTCTGTAGCAGTAGTGTAGCAAACATATTTAATTGAAAGGTCACAAAAGTTTTGATTAACAAAGGAACCACAAGGGCCATTTTCTGAGATGGATAATGGCACAAAGAAACACCAGCATGTGCAAAGATAGAATGCACGTTAGAGATCAGACAAAAGAACGTCATTCCAGATACTGCCCTTGGCTGGAGTGCCTTTAACAATATTAGCCCCACTCAGAATATGGGAGAAAGACCCATTGAGCCTAATGGAGATGTCTTTCATTTCATCCAGCCAAGGCCTGATTCTTTAAGGGCCAATGTATGAGTCCTCTGCCCACCTGACGGCATGGGCCAAATTGCCTTCCATTATCAGAGGAAAGAGGCCCATAGTGCTAGTCTCTTGCACATCAACCAACATGGCAAGGAATTCTACTTTGTTGATTCTTCTAAAGTCACTCAGCCCAAAGAAGCTTCTCCTTACAATTTCCGTGTTCTCTAATCAAACCGTCAATGCTGGTAGGTGGTAGCTCCTGGATTACCGAAGATGCTGGCAAGCCTGGCATAAAAGTTGAATTTCCATTTTCCAACAATCCAGTAGGAGAGGCCTCTAGGACAGTGAAGATTGATAATTGAATCTTGGGCTAATGTTGGCATCTAACTTATGGCATCAAACATTGTGAATCTCTCTCTCTCTCTCTCTCTCTCTCTCTCTCTCTCTCTACTTTGTTTTGTTTCCTTCCCTTTGAATGGTAAGTGAAGAGGCTTTTCATCTATAATTTACGCCAAAATTTCAGTCACAATAGCTTTCCAATAATCCAAAAATTATAGAGGAGTATAGGTATGCATTTAATCTAAGAGTAGCCCTTATCTAAATTCCATCCATTAAATTGACTATTATTGTTCCATGATATTTAATCTTTGCCCTACAATATTAATTATAGTAAAAGAGGATTAAAATGCCCTACAACCATAGCTTCAAAATGCAGATGATAGGCCTCCCTTCAAATTGCTGTAATTCTCTTGGAATCGCGTTGAGGTACTAGAGATGGAGTGACACCACTCCTGTAGAAGAGAGAAAACCCTTACCAAGTTGCTCAAAATAATCCAAATATTGTTCCATAAGTTGTTAAGCACATGTGAAGACCTTTAGATCTTACAATTAATATATTTCCTATAATAATTTTTATTCCTTAATATAAAAACTCATAGCTTTGGTATTCTTTACTGTTTAAGGACTTCTAAGTAATATTTGGCTCCTAACTGCTAGTGGCAGATTCCTACCAGGACTGTGGACTATTTGTAAAAAATGAGGAGTTTGAAATAAATAATTGGCTGGACTGGATCTTGTGCAGAGGAAGACAAAATCCTCATTTATTTGCTTTGAAACATTAAGCGTCTGGCCCTTTGATTGCTCAAAGCCTTGATATGATACCCTATGATTGCTCAAAGCCTTCATATGATAGGTGTCCTCCCCAACTTGAAGTAACTTGAACTCGAGTTCTGGTTGTTGTCCACTTGGATCGAGTATCAACTATATACTTGCACTTATTGTCTATCAGTAGATTGGATCTCATCTGTTGTTGCTTGGATGCATGCACAGTTAGTTTCTCCATGAGGAAGTGAATGGAAGTGAGGGGCTCTCTTCATGGCTTGGGTCTGCTTTCAGTCTCTCAGACTGTTATTGTCTAAATGATCCGAAAATTGGCCCAGATTGGATGTTCCCAACTGTCCAGTCTTGCCCTGGTAAAATCTGCACATTGGCTGCTATTGTCTAACTGAACTTTGAAAGCCACCGATTTTAACTTGTTTCGTGTGATAGAGGATATAGTAAGGTGTGAAAGAACTTGAATTACTGAAAGGGTAGGTCCCACATATACAATTGCTCTTAAATGTCATTATTCCTGATAAAGTATCATGATGCCTGACAAGAGCTCATAGCACATTTGAAAGCAGCTCATAGCACATTTGAAAGCAGCTCATGTCCACAAGATGGGGTTGCAGTTTTAATTTATATTACCTAAAAAAAAAAGGGAAAAAAATCAAGATGCCTCAAGCAAATAAAGAAGCAATTGGCCCATTTTCTGCTTTGTTCAGATTGGATGAGGGTAAGTGATAGTTAATGCAAGTCTTCTCTCCTTAGTTTAGCAATGTAGAAAATCATTATGCGTTGAAGCTGTTTGATGGATTCAAAATTTTTTCCCCTAGTGGTTGATCTCTGCAAGATATGCTTGACACAGTCTCTTTTCCCTAGTCTTTTATGTGGCGTGCGCAGGTCTTATTGGGCATGCGTATATGCGTCTGTGTTTTTTTCCCCTCTCTAATAAGATATAACACCAAGATTTGTTGCTTCTGCTGAAACAATTTCTTTGCTTTGTTGATAGGGTGGGATGAAGAGGTGGGGATTTAAAGGAATGCCTGCAAGTCATGGTGCATCACTGTCGCATCGAAGTATTGGTTCCACAGGTCAAAGAGATGATCCTGGGAAGGTATGACAGCTACCCAATGTTGCATAGTTTCTTTATGATCAATGCACCATTGTCATAAATGACGATGTGCAAATTCTTTATTAATGTTTTTATGATTAAATATTTTTTTTCAAATGATTAAATACTATTATGCCTTTTCTTCTTTCAAAATCTAAATAAATATTGAAATTTTTATTTCTTTATTTTTTGTTTAGAGTAAGATATGTGCATTATTTTTTGTTTTTCTTTTCCTATTAGTTTTTATTTAGAAGTAAAATATTTTTCTCATCACCAAAGGTTAATGTTCTTGAGTTCCTACTTTTTCACTCAACCTAACAGCCTGCTTGGCTGCAAGCATTTGGGTATTTCTTGTCTGGGGAAATTTGGAATTCTCTAAATGCTGCCCCCTGTTAGAATTCCAAATGCTTAGGCCGTAGTAAGCCCATGTTCTCTGTAACTCTAGAACTTATCATGTCCATCCAAATTATTTCATTCAAGGTCTTTATTGGTCTTCTAGTTCCTTGAACATGTAATTCTTCGATGCATTATGTAGTGGCTGTTGTTGATTTTTCGTCAACATGTCTAAACCATCTAAATCTACATTTCATTTTTTTTTCCTCTTTATTCCATTGGGGCAAGACAAGTTTCCTTTCATGTACTCAATATTAATTTTATCCTTTGTAAATCTGCACATCCATTCTAGCATATGCATTTTAAATTCTCGTCATTTCTGCATTGCCCAACAATCATTACCATTCTACATAGTAGGTCTAGTTGTCTCTTAAAATGCCTTTTAATCAAGTGGCACTGGACTATCACATAATACTCGACTGGCTGGTATTCCCTTTGCTCATGCAATGCTGATATTACTTGCGATATTCAGTTAAAACTCTTACTTAAAAAAAAAAGTTGCTCCTAGATATCTAAATCTATCATGTTACGATGGTAAGTTATATTTAACTCAAGGAGTTCATTTTCATTACTCTTGGTCACCAGATCCACTAAACTTGTTACACTACGCATTCTTTATTTGATTTAATAACTTTCAACCCATCCTTTAAAACTTGAACTTGTCACTTTTTTTTTTTAATCCCAACAATGAGGATCACAACACAAACAACTACTCCAAAGAACTTTATCTTGGATGTATGTCATTTTGTACAACACCAAGGTGAATAAATGGGGCCTTAAGTCAGGCCTTTGTTGCAATCCAACTCCAACTAGGAACTTAAATATACACTCACTTTATACATTATCTTGTAATTTTGATTTAGCCATTAGGAATTGCATTTTTCTTATAATGTCTACAAAAGTAATAGTCTCCATACATTATTATAGACCTTTTCTTTATCAATAACAACAATATGTAAATTTTTTGTCTTTGGTCTAGACTTATCTAGTGAGTTGTCTTAAGAGGACAAGGACTTGTGAATTAGATTTATCTACCCTAAGTTTGATTGGTTCTCATAAAATTCTATTCTTAAGTGCTGCTTCATTACTCTCTCCTTAAGTTTTACATTATTGGTGATAAGTTTGATAGATCAATAGTTTGTACATTCTAAATATCTCCTTCTTGTTAGGAGGGACCGCGGTTTGTTTCTCCATTCATCCAAAATTTTTCTTTTACTGAGAACTTTGTTGTACAATTTGGTTAATCATTTAATCCCAATATCGCACATTAGAACCCATATTTTTACAGCACACCATTTGGGTGTAATGCTATGCTATTCTTTATATAAAGATATTATGAGTATCATGGCAAATCTATGAGTCTATAATCTAGGATTTGTTGAATCATTCACCTCATACCTGTATTGGATTCCAACACAAAATCCTGTACTCAGTATCCATCAGATACGCAAAGCTTTAAATAGTTTTTCTGTGCGTGATTGCCTTTGGCTTATATAGAAGTTTGTAGTTTCTTGGCCGACTTCTTGAGCAGCTATTTAGACACTATAGAAAACAGGTTTTGTCTTGAATGAGAGTGCTGTCTAATTCCATGTAAAGCTATCTACCAACTTCTGGTTGATCAACAAGGGTCGTGGAAGCATTCATTTTGATCCAAGTGCATGTAATTGTATGCAGAGAATGTATATGGTGGAGCTTCCATGAAAGGCTGCCAGAAGTAGCAGATCCCTTTCAAAATCTGTAATTGTTTCTCAGATTTTGGGGAAATCTGCAGAAATGTTAGTGCTTCCTGTATCCACACCATGGCATTTTTTCTTTTATGTGGTGGCTAAATACTACTACTCTCACCTGTGCACTGTTCTGATAACTTGAGAGTATTCTTGCAGAATTCTAGTAAAACTAGGTCTAAGTATATTCACTTTAGAAGCTGCTTTTTTTATATAATAAACCCCAAAATATTAGTAAGAACTTGTTAATTTGATGTATTTAAACATCAAGAATTGCATGTTTGAGGTATCACAGTTCGTTATTGTTGTGCACGATGCATTTCACGTATTAAAATATAGGATTTTGGGGCTCTCATTTATTATCCCTTGTTCTTTTGTTTTAATCACATAAATATTGTTTCCTTTCCTGAAGAGAGGGGAAAACATGTTAAATTAAAAGCTTACGTATTATATTGGTTAAACAGGTGTTCAAAGGCAAGAAAATGCCTGGGCGCATGGGTGGGAAGCAATGCACAGTTAAAAATGTTTGGGTCTACAAAATAGATCCAGCGAGGAACTTGATGTGGGTGAAAGGCCAAGTATGTTTCTATCAACACTTCTATCTCTACCATTCTGTTTCTATCCTCTCTTTCATAAACTAAAGTACCATCATCTTGTAACATGCATCTGAACCACAAAATCCTGTGTTCACCTCCTCTCACCAACTACTTGTTTTTACAGGTTCCAGGAGCGGAAGGGAACTTCGTCTTCATAAAGGATGCCGTTTACAAGAAACCCGATATTTCGTTGCTTCCTTTTCCAACTCATTTTATCCCATCAGACGAGGATACATCAGAATTAGAACCTCTGGTTGCTGATCTTGGTGAAATAGACCCGTTCATGACAGCAGATTAACCAATTGCAATGTTTTATTTGTGATGCTGGTCCCTTTTTTGATGCAAGATCAGCTAGCTTGCGATCTCATAATCTCATAATTACATGGAGAGACAGCGGTACCGCTCAGGAGGGCCTGCAGTTCAAGAATGCAGTTCAGAATGGCTCTTATTCTTCATTTTCTCTTGGCTTGTTATCCGAGAACAAGCTCAAATTTTCAGAATACTTTTTGGAAAATAAATATTGGAATTTTGGACCTTTCATTTTAGTTCTCATGAGGTGTATTTCCTTCTATAGAGTACATTTTCATATTCATGTTGGAATGTGCTGTTTTGCAGAGTTCTGGAAACATAATTTATTTGCAAAGTAGATTTTTGTAACTTTGGAAATATGAATGTAATTTTCTAAACTTAAATACTGTGTATGGGCTTAAGATTACAGTTTCTCACTTGTACTTGGGAAAGTTGGGGATGTTTCCAAGGCAAGCCATCTTGGCTTGGCCATCTCAAGCTCGGCTCGTTGTCGATCCTGAGCCAAGCTCAAGTAGATCCATCTGGGCTTAAGCTTGGTTAAGTGTGTCTGTCTTGTTATGGGGCTTAACTGGCATTCTCTGTGTGTATCTATGTTGTATTTTATATGGTCTGGAATTTTTGGTGAAGTTAATAATAAGATTTTATGAAATCAAATTGAAGTACCACTACTTCAATGGGATCAGTTTGGCCTTAAAATCTACATGTTTCTTTATCTTGATTTTTGGTAACCAAAAGTGGATTGTATGTAGTGTTCTAATGGTTTTTTTATATGTATCTTATTTAGTTGACTTTGATTTCTGACCAAGTCTAGCTTTGAGAGCAAGATCGATTTGTGCTGTAAAGATGAGCTTGACTTGACTCAAGCGAACCCCAAGATGGTTTTTAAGCTCGGGTCAGCTTGAGCTAAAGGTGGCTTGTTTAATCTTCCAGCCATGCTCCTCATACACGTCTAATTTTGTGGGAGAATATCATATTGTATTGAAAATTATCAGGAATATCACATTCGAGGATTACAAGATTATGAATAAGTTGTGGAGCACGGTCTCTCCAAATATGATCTGTCGTTTCGAGTGGAGCTTCCTTCGTTAATTTATGTGCCACTTTATTTGCATCCCTGGAAATGTTCAACTTCCTATGAGTGAAAGGAGTTTAAAATCGATTTAGTAAAGTCAGTCAATTGTCCATAGCGGCTGGAACTCCTTTCTTCACACCTAAGTGCTTTGACAACCTCCAATGAATCACCTTCTAATATCAATTGTTGAATCTGCAGAGACTTACAGAAATCTACAGCTACCCAAGTTGCCATAGCCTCCGTTATGGTCGGATCACATGTGTAAGGTTTTGCAACACTCTTACATGCCATAACTGCACCCTTGTGTCCAGCTCTCATTGAGTGGCTTGATATATCTATGGACGCATCCCAGTGTGCCTTCCACGCTCCCATCGGAGGACTTTCCCATCTTATGATTGAGTCATCCAGATTTAAATTAGTAGGATCCCTCCAGTCAAGGAAGGCTTGGAAAATATCTTCAACAGCTTCCTTGGCCTTACTCATAGACTTGTAATTACTCTGCCATGCAAAGTGGCAATTCGAATTTTAAATTTTATAGTTGAAGTACGACCTTCAAGAATAAGAATCCAATAGATAGAACATGACCCAGAAAAACAACCAGAGAGGCTCACTCAAAACACCAAAGACATGAAACACATACCCCATGAAGGCACACAAAAACACAACAAAATCACAGAGGAAAACAGAAGTTTCTATAACTCTGGCAACCCAAAATTCTTTTATGGTGCACACCAATGGTGCCACGGCTCAAGTAAGCTCCAGTAGCTGGACCCAGATAAGGCGGAGGCGGCGGTGGAGGCAGGAAATCAGATGCATCGCAATATCCTCTAAGTGTGTCCCCTTCCTCAGATGTGAATCCAAGTGTGAAGAGCATGGAGGGCCAGCACTGGTGTTCAATGGTCCGGATTGCCCTACAGCAGCTGGGGCCCAGGTAAGTCTCACCATTGAGGAAGAAGAGCATGACTTCGCCGATGCAAGCTCGAAGTTCAAGCAATGCATCCCAGCACTCCATGCCATCGTCGGCATGAATCTGGGCTGCGAGCCGCCCCTGTAGGTCGCCTTGGGCTGGGAAATGGCCATGGACCACAAGCAGGCCCATGTCAAGTGCACAAAGAAGACCATCTTTTGAAACTCCATATGAGAGAGAGAGAGAGAGAGAGAGAGAGAGAGAGGAGACATCCACAATAATCAGCATTGGACAGTTCATTTGTGAAAATGTATGTATATCCAAATGCTGACCACACATAAAATCGAGTCAAGTTCTAATTGTTCATGTTGACTCCTTAGTCATAAGATCCGCTAAGCCCCATTTGGCTACCCCGGAGCAACTGTTCATGGCCATTGTGGAGAAATCCTTTACGGAAGGAGATATATTAGTTACATATATATATAAAAAATCGAGATTGGGTGATATAACACAAGGAAGGAGGGAGGGAGGGAGGGAGGGACTTGGCAGGATATGGTTTATAGGGTGATTGAGTCATCCTACGTTATGTGCATGGGAGCTCATGAAACACATCTTAATTTAATTTGATTAGGAGCTGATACTTAGACCCTTCTCCTTCCTCAGAGACGAGGCCTTTAACAATTCTCTAAGGCTCATCCGAATATTTCCATCAATGGGGGCCACATGAAATCTAAAACCGCTCAAAATCACAGTCTCGTTTGGTACCGGCACGTCCAAAATCTCACTCTAATCAAAGTAATAAATTTGATAACGTGTAAAGCATATAATTATTTTAACATGTTTCGTACATTATCAATTTATGTGAAATTTGGCTTTGGGTTAATACAAAGTGGAATTTTCTTTTTTTCAGATTCTAGATGTGGGACCCAATATAGGTTGATTGATTTGCAAAACATATGTGCGAACAATCATATTTCTTTCAGGTATATTATTATAAGATGTGGAGATATTAGGGTCTTAATCAGTTGTATATCTGTATCATTTGCTCTTGAATGCAAAATAAATCTCAAATTACGGTTTCTCTTTGCATGAAATCGTTAGTAACATCATATGCACTATATCTGATTTTAATGGTGCCATCAAGTACAGTAACTGAAAGGAATCTCTCTCTCTCTCTCTCTCTCTCAGAGTTGGGCCTCAAGCCTGTGTCAGGAAAAGGGACATTGTCCATGTCACTCGTTAGTAGAATAATCAAGAGGAGTTCGAGGAGTTACAAGGTCTAATTGCTAGAATAATCAAGAGGAATTCAAGGAGTTACAAGGTCAAATTACAACAATCTTGGAAAATATCCTAACATTTTCTTGAGACAATTCCAAAATTAAATTTGTGATTGAAGTTAGGACTGGGAGAGGGACAGACCTACATATATAGTTATGGGGTGGGGGTGGGATTGCCCCCAGTGAACTTTTATCCACTTCCAAAACACATGAATACTCATCTGCTTTCAAAACCCACATGAAAATCATGAGTCCACCTCCCACCCCAAAACCCACATGAGATTCCCGGATTTACATCTAAAACCCAAATACTTGTTTGGATCCAACCCCTCCAATGAAAATCCTATATCCACCACCCGTCTTAGAGGATGGGCTGGATTCAAACTCTCACATAGCACTCGTGCGGGAGTCTCTTAAGGGAAGGGGGGCGGGGGGAGTAGGGGGGTTGGGTCGGTGGTACTCGGCCAGGCCTTTCAACTTGGTTGAATCAGTGACTTACTGAGCTGAGTCAATCAGGCAAGAGAGGCAACTCAAACTGAGTTTGTAAACTCTGAAATGTATATTAGACAGATTTTTGTAGATGTGGGGCTATGATTTTAATGATCCAAACGGTTCAAATTAAAATGTCCATTACTTGCCTCTTTCATAGACAGATCAATTATATATTCCTCTTCAATTGTCTGTCTTCTGGCTTCTAACCAGCTGGTCCATGGCTACAAATTACTGTTGGAGGACCCTACGTTCATGAAATTGTGGGAGCATATATTGTATGGTTGCTAAGGCTCTGGACCATGTAATTCAATGAATAAATTGACATCGGCCATTCTCAAAGAGAGAGACCTAGGTTCCACTCCCGTTTTAAAAGAAACTTCAATGATAGAAACTCTGCATCGTTTGTCCTCAACAACATTATTCACAAGCAAGATTGCATATAAAATGGGCACGTTTGTACGACCTTTTTTTCAAAAAAAATTCATGAAAAGAAAAAATGACTTTTCACAAATCTAAAATTTCATATTTGTGCGGTCGCTTTTTTCTTGAGATAACTTGAAAAATGAACAAACTTTTCCTTCATTCAACAAAAAACCATTCTCGAAGGGGGGAGGTCGGAAAAGGTTTTATGCCGAAAATGGAAAAAATTATCCATAGAATTTATTTTTCACAGTGCCGCACAAACTTGCCCTAAAATCTATTTAAATTTTGTGGAAAAGATTTATAAACATTTCAACATCTAAATTTTTTTTTTTTTTAACAAATAGGTGAAAGGCAGAGGGTTATGTACTTAAATGATAAAACCTTTAGTTTGATGATTACATCATATGAAAATTATCTCCTACACATGAGTGGTACTTGTGGGGGCTTATCATTGTCGTTAGAGTCCTACTATTTGTATTTCGAATTCGTTTGTATAAAACTCTAAAAGGAAAGAAAAGATTCATACTTATGAAGCAAGTTTCATTTACAAATGAATCTTAGTATTTGTGTTTAACTTTATGATTCAATACTTATTTCATTGATTAATGTTACGATTTAAGCAACTCATCCGCAGAAAAAAGTGAGAGATGAGAATAAATATTAGTATTTTTATCTTTTTTCTTTCTTTATCTTCTTTCATATTAAGGATTTTTATTTTTTTTTAAAGAAGTTTATTTAGTGATTAATGAAGTCTCTTTAAATTTTTTATAATTTTATGGAGATTTTATTGATAAATAAGAAATAAGAATGTGACAGAAGCATTGAAACATACGTAAAGGGCTATGCCTTGTATTCATATTATATTTATCCCTTGCTTCTCTTCACGAACACTTTTTTAACTTCGGAGACAATCTAATAATGTTATGAATGATAATTTGGATCTTATTTTTATCTTATGACTTAAGAAGAACAAATAAAAAAAATAATTCAACTGACCTATTTTCCTAGTGACATTGATATCTCAAATATATTTAACTATCCACAATTTATATGTATGAAAGAGACTGATTTCAATTGAGAAATCAGCCTCAATTGTTCAATTGATTTTGACCTTTTTTATTTACTTGGACCCCCTCCCAATGCCCCCTCTCTCCACCTCCTCTTTCCTCTCAACATTAACTCATCAATGAAACCAACAATGTAATTAGCCATCCCCCCCTCCTCTCACGTTCCCCTCTTCTCCACATTAACTCTCATAACTCTTCTTAATTACCTTCAATGTCTCAATAAATCAACGCATGGGTTTCCCCCTTTTCATCTCTCCATCTTTTTCCATTCAATATATAGCAATTAGATATTTATTTTAGTGTGATTCTTCAATGAATCCCAACCGCCAGTATATGTGAATCAAACTCAAATTCAGCATCTTCTTCGGGTTCTTTGGATGCGTCTCTGTAACTTCTCTATGATGGTTTATGGGTGTTTTACCTTCTTTATCAGCAGTAAAGTACGTTTAGAGGAGATGGCGTAGAAGGATATCTATAGTCGGTGCTTTGAATCATAGCATTCGTCAAGAAAAATGTGGAACCAACCTGCACCTTGTATGCTAGATTATTCTGATCCAACCACTTTTGTTTTTTACGTGTGAGCCCTATTTCAATTGAGAAACAAATCTCAATTTGTTCAATTGATTTTGACCGCTCAATTTATTTTGACCATTCATTTACGTAATTTCTCTCTATTCTATTCAATAATGACTCCTCCATTACTCTTCCATATTTTTCCAAATATGTAACGGTTCTGCTCTCCCTTCTACGGTTTAGCGCATCTCCTCTTCATAATCATTTTTTTCCTCTTTTAATTCATTTATAATATCTTCTGTTTAGTTTTATCATTTCCTTTCTTAGTTTCTTAGTTTTGTTTTAGTTTCTTTCTTAATTTCTTTCTTAATTAATGACAATGACATTTAATGAATAGTAATGGAAATGACATTTAATTAAAAATAATTTTGTTCTTAATTCTTTTTTTAATTAATCATTTGTGATATATTAATATATTCTAGTGATTAATATCATATGATTATATCATGTCTTATTTTGTCATTGCATTTATGCTCCTATGGATGAAAAATGTATGGATTAGAAATGACTAATTTTTTTTTTTTTATAAGAACAATAAAAGAATCCTACAATTTACGATACAATTCACAAATATATGATTTGATTCTGAATGATTTATTATATGACTTTGATATTCAGACACAATGGAGCTTACCCTGAGACATAGTAATCAGAGATGGAAAGGTGTATGAATGGATAGGGAATACACAAAAGAATCGGCCTAATCATATTCTTTTTTTTTTTTATGTGATCAATATCTATAAAAAAAAAATTTTAAATGTGAAAACCTCGTAGTGAATGAATGTGAAAACTTTGGGCGAGTTGTAATCCACAGGAGTACAGAAGAAGAAGAAGAAGAGGGTAGTAATGTAACAGAATATAATTGATCACAGGAGGCCTTAGTGAGCCCCAACAAGAGTGCAGCTAATTAAAGTCACCATAAGCTAAATGTCTGATGATATCATTTTGTACATAATCTAATGTCACAATCAAGCATAAAAAAGCCCATGCTAAGCCCGGGTCATAAGAAAAATATATATATACAGAAATCTTTAACTTCAAAATATTCTTTTTAGTATTGTTAGTTATTTTTATTCATTTTGAGGATACGGACAACTGTTAATTAAAAAAAGAATTAAGAACAAAATTATTTTTAATTAAATGAAATTTCCATTACTATTCATTAAATGTCATTGTCATTAAGAAAGAAATTAAGAAAGAAACTAAAACAAAACTACGAAACTAAGAAAGAAAATGATAAAACTAAACAGAAGATATTATAAAAGAATTAAAAGAGGAAAAAGGGAATATGAAGAGGAGATGTGCTAAACCGTAGAAAGGAGATCAGAACCGTTACATATTTAGAGAAATATGAAAGAGTAATGGAGGAGTCATTATTGAATAGAATAAAGAGAAGTTACGTAAATGAATGGTCAAAATCAATTGAACAAGTTGAGATTGATTTCTCAATTAACATCAGTCTCTTTCATATATATATATATATATATATATATATATATATATATAATAAATGGATTTTCTCTGTAATCTAATGTCACAATCAAGATGCTTGGAAATGGATGATTTAATCAGTTTGGACTGAACTATCCTTCCAACCAGTTTCATCTCTCTCTCTCTCTCTCTCTCTCTCTCTCTCTCTGTGCAATTATTGAGTTAGGTAGGCACTTGCTACCCTCAAGTTGTCAATTTGTGTTTTCATTGCTATTCCTGCACATGGGTGTGAAGAGGATTCCAGCCATTTATGAGTAAGTTCCAACAGATGGACTATATCTCAATTTCAAACCAGATCCTATCTAGATAAAAGGGTCATTAGACAATCAATTCATTTTCTGCAACTGGTCCAATCAAATGCTCCTACTGCTCATGCATCAGGCTTCCACATGATTGGATTATAGCTTATAAACCTTGTTAATTGGACAATCGTGACTATCTAAAGTATTTATTCTTCTGGTAACAAGACCATCTAAAATATTTTGATACCATGCAAATAAGACAGCCCACTAAGTAAGAGACAAGCCTTTTGAAATGCTAGGAAAAAGAGTGACAACCCACTTGGATATGCTAATACAAAATCTACCTCACTCCTCATTCACAGGCCAATCATATCAGTTAGAAGTCAAATTAGGGGCTTGTTTGTCATCGTTTTCGTGTTGTTCTCAATTTTGTACTCAGGTCAAGTTGTGTTGAGATCAGATTGTATCAAGTCTATACTCTCTAGAACTTGTTTGACAACATTATATTAAATTATTTTATTGAGAATATACTGTACAGAACTTGTTTGATAATATTATAAAATATTTGCTCCAAATAATGGAAGCAAAAGAATCATAGGTTTTGCAATGTGAGATCCACCTCTTATTATTTGCGATATTCTATTATTGTCATTTATGGGACTCATCTGTAAAGTTATGACGTGCTGCCCACCTTTAAAAATTAGCACATGGGGCCGGTATTCATATATAGGATTTACAATATGAGCCCATGGTATATGAATTGTAATGTAGAGCCATCTTTTTGTGAATTTATATGAGACCCATATTTAGAAATTACAACATCGTACACACCTTTAGAAATTAGAATATGGGCCCACATTCATAGGATTTACAATGTGGGTCCACCTTTTGTGATCATTACTATGTGACATATATTTAGGAATGACAAAGTGGAGTCACATTTTATGTGATTGTGAACACATGACCCACCTTTAGAAATTACAATATGGTGCCCACCTTTAGAAATTAGAATGTAAGGGCACATTCATAGGATCTGCAATGTGGGCCCACCTTTATAGAAATTATAATGTGGGGCCATCTTTTGATTAATTGTAAATACATGTTCTTTCTGTACTCTTTACTAGATGCTTATTTTTAATGAACTCTTTCGTTACCATTTCAGAAAAAAAAAATACAATTCAGCCTAATCAGATTTTTTTTTTTAATGTGAAACAATATAAACTCATATTCAATGAAAACCTCCCAATGAATGATTGTGAAAGCTGTAGATTAGTGCTAATCCATATGACCACAGAAGAAGAGAGTAATCGTGTGACAGAGTTTATTTGATCACAACAGGCCTTGGTAGGCCCCACAAGAGTGAAGCTAATTGAGTTACTATGAGCCTGTTTGAATAGAGAAATATCTGAGAATTCCCTGTTTGGCAGATATCTGAGAATTCTCTTAGCCAGATTCACATTTTTTAGCCAGACCCACACCACAGGAAAAAAGCCTACAAAAGACAACCAACTGGCTTGCTATCAGAAATCCTCAACAGCAAAAAATCAAATAAGGAATTCTTGCAAACAAAAGACCCCTGATGAGTTAAATCTCTCATGTGATCATTCCCTATATGATCTTATGTCACAATCAGGATGCTTGAAAATGGCAGGCATTTGGTACTCACAAGTTGTCTATATGTCTTTTGTCCTCCTATTGGTAGAGTCCTCTGCACATGGGTACGAAGAAATTCCACCCATTCATTCATTAATCAGTTCCAACCCATGTACATCCCAATACCTTTCTAGGCCTTTTGGATAAGATCTACATCCCACTATCAACATCCATATGAAGGCATTTCTACTCCAATAATAATAATAATAATAATAATAATAATAATAAATAAATAAATCCTAATTTAATGCCCTTAATCCCTTCATCCGTTTACCACAAGTTTAATAACATCATATTCAAAAAGAATTTCAACCCTCTATCCAATTGTCCAGTCCATTCAGATGAGTGCCAAGCCTTCAGATCGGTGACTATTACGGGATTCCCATTTTGGTGATTGGTTTGGATTGGTTTTAGATGGGCCCCACCACTTGGTTTGGATGGTGAGATCTGTGAAAACTGGATGTACCTGAAAATTCTCCTATTTATAAACCTTTATCGGGTGGGTCAGGATGGGTTCTGGGTCCAAGCCTGGCTTGAATTGCGTAGTTAAGCACGAGTCCAACCTCAAACCTGGACTAAACCCAAGACAACAAGGCCCAGGTCTCATCTGGTATTAATATATATATATATATATATATATGGGAGTGTTCATGTGCATCTATCCCTCACCATAGGGTGAGGGACACTTACCCTTTTTCCATATGAAGACAAATAAGTGTACCTCATCTATGTACTTGAAAACTTACTTTTTGTACTTGAAAATCCCATTTATGGAAGTGTCCCTCACCCTATGGTGAGGGATGGATGCACATGAACATTTCCCATATATATATATAGGGCTGAGCCCAAGCCTAGCCGAAATTCCACTTGGACCACGTCACTGAACCCCAAAACGGAGCTTGATTTAAATTTTTATGCAGGTTTGTGCTTTGGGCCGCCGGGCCCATGTTGCAGTGTTGCACCTCATCTTGTAAAAAACCCTTCTCTCTCTCTCTCACACACACATCTTTAAATGTAAATAAATAATAATTAAAACATTTAATGGTCCCATAGTGACAAATATATGTATTTATTTAGCAGGAGTAGAATAGAAGGACAGTAAAAAGTGATTGATGCAGTATGAGATTTTATTTCATAAAGTTTAGATGGAAGAAATAAGAAGAGAATCAAATTAATGTGACTTAGAATTTTACTTTATAGGTGTTGTAATGGATCCGGATCCCCTGTTTGGACCAATTAGGGGGTGCCACGTGGGAAAAGAATGTCAAATCATTGACATCCCATCACCTTTATAATTTTTTTTTCTTTTTCCATGTGGCAGCTCCTGATTGGACTAAACAGAGAATCCATTTCCTATTTAAATGGATAAGGGGAAGGGGAGAGTAAGATTTTTTTTTTTTGGTGTAAGGGAGAGTAAGATTTGATGTGACCTGAAGTAGTGGTTTTACCCCTCCTTTTCCTCCTTTGTGTTTATATTTTGTGTATGAGCTTGGGGAAGAGTTGAATATTGTCCTGTGTGTTTATACTCTCCCCAAGTGTATGACCTCTATTCCTCTTTTACTTTTGTCATGTAAAGAAAAGGACCCTATAAGTACGGTTCATTTGACAATGACTTTATATGTATTTGATGCAAACAAACAACGTGGGACTAATGTTGACAATATTTTATTGGATTTCTCCTATGATATTATGTTTTGTGCTAGGAGCAACATTGTGGTGTTCAAGGACTTCAAAGTTGATATTTGGTAAAATAAGCTACAATTCAACTAGAAGAGTTTTAAGTTACATTTGAAACAATATAAATAAGGAATGTGCTCTTATGAGAGACAATCTCACCATATTATAAGAGATAAATGTAAGGGCACCAATCTTATCCCCCTCCCTATAAATAAGGAAGGTGCTTTTATGAGAGACACTCTCGACTTACTATAAGAGATAAGATGAGGGCCCTCACATTTAAGATATTGTAAACTTATTTATATTTATTTTTGGAAGGAATTTTTTGACCTTTGCATTCCTTAACCCTCCCTCCCGTGGAAACAAAAAGCTAAATTTTTAGGGGCAGAAGGGAAAACTTTTCTCCAACCTACTTTTATCTACATTCAAACACCCTCTAAGTAATGGAAGATTAGAGGTTTACCAAAAAAGCAGTATAAGATTAGAGATTATTGGTTAGTACTGACTAAAAAAAATTAAAAATGGTTCCTGTGGGTGACTAATGGATGGAGTTAACCACCTTTCAGGAGGAGGGAAAAAAAGAGTGGCAGTAAACCACCAATTTTCATGTCCAAGCTAACCACCAATTTTCATGTCCAAGATACTTGAACAGTTGACTCGTGCACCAGAACCACATCCCACCTGTCTCTTTGTTCTTTTATTAAAAACATGAGAGATGAATGGAAAGGTACGGCAGTAAAGCTCAGTTGCAGAGCTATCATGGGTGCTGTTGTTATTTAATACCCACCCATCTCTTTTAAATCTACTTGGATCAAAACAAAAGCTATAAAGTCTTCTGAAGACAGCCTCTGGGTATTAAAATATTTTGTTTTTGAGATGTGGGTCCTCTGCTATTCTTCAAATGACAGCCTAATCGATTAGCTGGAAAGAGCTGCTTTTGAGTTGGAGAGAAGAATTCGGCGGATGGTTATGGTTTGTAGATCCGGCATTGGATCTTCTACTTCTTGTGAGAAAATTTTATGCCAATCATTTTTTTTTAAAATGCTCTGTGGGTTGGAAACTGAACTATAGATATTGGTCTTCTGGCATTTTAGATTTTGGTTGTAGATTACTAAAAGATCTGGACTTTGCCCTTTCTTCATCAGTGTTGACTGAACTGAAGTATGTTATCTTTTTTAGTTTCTACACTGCAAAAAAAATCAGTTATCTATTTTTTTTTTCTCAATCTGTAGTTTTGAGGGGTGAAAACTGAAATACAGATTTGGGTTTTGTAGCATTTTAGATTTTGATTACATATTATTTAGAAAGGTCTGGGCTTTGTTTTGCCATCTTTTCATCTTTGTTGACTGACATTTGCTCTTGAGGGTTGGATCAATTTGAACTGTAGATCTGGGATTTAAGGATTTGGGTTTTCCTTCTTTTTTTTTTTTTTCATAATAATTTTAGTAGTAAAAATTTTGGGTTTATGAGGACTTTTGGGGTGTTGAAATGTTGGGTTTTGGAATCTAGGTATTTGAGAGTTGGGGTCTTGAGGTTTTTGCTGTTTTGAGTATTTTGGGGGTTTTGGAAGGTCGGCATTCTTAGGATTCAATCAGGGTACTTGTAGTTTAAAAATTTTGGATTTTGGGTTTGTTCAAGGATTGGAATTGTAGGAGATGGTGAAAATGGAGTTGTTGAGGAGAATAGCCTGGGTGTTCCCCATTATTTTCTATAGTTTGTTGCTTCATGGCTCTTCTGCTGAATTTATCCCTGTTGACAATTACTTAATTGCATGTGGCTCTTCTCAAAATGTATCTGTTCAAGGTCAGACCTTTGTTCCCGATTCTCATGATTCTTCTTTTCTATTAGAAAGTGAGGGTGATGTTGCGATTGCAAGCTCTAGTTCTAGTGTTCCATATCCAATCTATCAGTCCCTCCGGGTTTTCACCCAACCGTCTTCTTATGAGTTTGATATCCGGCAGAAGGGCCGCCATTGGGTTCGGCTCTATTTCCATCCTCTTCCAAACTCTGGTCATGATCTATTTTCTGCTTCAATAACAGTCCTCACAGAAAAGTTTGTTCTCTTGAATAACTTCACCTTCAAGGACCAGAAGAGTTTGTATTTGTTTAAGGAGTACATGATCAATGTGACATCTGATACATTGACCCTCAATTTTGTCCCACGTAATGATACGGTTACATTTGTCAATGGGATTGAAGTTGTTTCTGTGCCTGATGATTTGATTCCAGACCAGGCATTGGTCTTATCGCCATCTACTCCTTTCAATGGCCTCTCTGAATTTGCTCTCGAAACTGTTTATCGGTTGAACATGGGAGGGCCTTTGCTTACTTCTGAGAATGACACGCTTGGGAGGACATGGGAAAATGATGGTAACTATCTCCATGTCAATAGTTCTGCTGTAAATGTGTCGGTAGATCCTGGGACCGTCAAATATCCAGTTGGGCTAACCACTGAAACAGCTCCCAATTGGGTTTATGCGACAGCTGAGGCAATGGCCAATGCAAATGTGCCAAATTTGAACTTCAATGTATCATGGGTCTTCTCTGCTGATCCAGACTTCATTTACTTTGTCCGGCTGCATTTCTGTGATATAGTCAGCAAGGCTCTCAATGACCTTGTTTTCAATGTCTATATCAATTCCAATATCGCCATTGCGAGCCTGGATCTCTCTGCGAAAACAGGTGATTTGGCGATACCGTATTACAAGGATTTCATTTCCAATTCGACCAATGATTCAAGAAGTATATCTGTAAGCGTTGGGCCGGATGTGATGGCTGACACTACTAATGCAATTTTGAATGGATTAGAGATTATGAAGATCAGCAATGGTGCTGGAAGCTTAGATGGGTCATCTTCTGTGGATGGTCTCCTTCCTCCTAAGCATTCAAGGAAGACCAATATCGGCATCATAATCGGTATTGTTCTGGGAATTTCTGCAGCGGGATTGATTGCTGGCTGCTATTGCTGCTTCGTAGCCCATAGACAGAAGACTACTCCGCAGGGTCATCATCCTTGGCTGCTGTTGCCTTTATATGGAAATTCCCGAACCATGACAACCACCTCTCAGAAAAGTGGCACAGCAAGCTTTATCTCCATGGCCTCAACGAATCTGGGACGTGTCTTCACATTTCAGGAGATCATGGATTCAACAAATAAGTTTGATGATAGCTTGGTTCTTGGTGTTGGTGGGTTTGGGAAGGTTTACAAGGGAACATTGGAAGATGGTACCAAGGTGGCAGTCAAGAGAGGTAACCCAAGATCAGAGCAAGGCCTTGCCGAATTCCATACCGAGATTGAGATGTTGTCCAAGCTCCGCCATCGCCACCTAGTATCTCTGATTGGGTACTGCGATGAGCGGTCAGAAATGATACTTGTTTATGAGTATATGGCATATGGGCCTCTAAGAAGCCATCTTTATGGAACAGATCTCCCATCGCTCTCTTGGAAACAAAGGCTTGAAATTTGCATTGGAGCTGCAAGGGGCTTGCACTATCTTCACACAGGTGCAGCTCAGAGCATAATCCACCGAGACGTGAAAACCACAAATATTCTCTTGGATGACAGTTTCGTAGCGAAGGTTGCAGACTTTGGCCTCTCAAAGACCGGCCCGGCCTTGGATCAAACTCATGTGAGTACTGCTGTTAAAGGTAGTTTTGGCTACCTTGACCCTGAATACTTTCGAAGACAACAACTGACTGAGAAATCTGATGTCTATTCATTTGGGGTGGTTCTAATGGAAGTTCTCTGTTCAAGACCAGCTCTTAATCCCGTCCTCCCAAGGGAGCAGGTTAATATAGCAGAATGGGCAATGAACTGGCAGAAGAAAGGCATGTTGGACCAGATCATGGATTCTGCTTTGGTGGGTAAGATAAATCCAGCATCTCTCAAGAAGTTTGGTGAAACAGCTGAGAAATGCCTGGCGGAATATGGCGTTGACAGGCCAACTATGGGAGATGTGTTGTGGAATCTTGAGTATGCACTGCAGCTTGAGGAGACTTCCTCACTTACCGAGATAGATGAGAACAGCACAAATCATATTGCCAACATCCCGTTAACACCACTTCAACCTTTGGATAACAGCGTGAGTGTGATTGATGGGATAAATTCAGGTACTGATGATGATGCTGAGGATGTGGCTACCAGTGCAGTCTTCTCGCAGCTGGTGAATCCCCGAGGAAGGTGAGGAAGAAAATAATCATTCTATATTTAAAGTGTTGATGTCACACGTTTGCCTCAACTGGATTGCAGCAGGGAAAAGTTACCGACCTTCCATTTATCCTGTTTTATGAGCTTTTCAATGATATACGTCGAACCATATGTCTTGGTTTTTAATATAATTTATGGCTTGTAGCAAAGAATCCATTAAACACTGCATCTCAGTTATGCCCAGATGTATTTCTATTCTGCCATGGTTAAAAATAAAAGGTGATTTCAATCTCCCACGGGAGGGTCTTTGAGTTAACTAGAGTAGACATGGGGTGTATTAAATCTGGAGCTGTATTCATAAGCTGTTAGAAGAGAAAATAATGAACTACATATCATCTCTGTTGCAACTGTTTCTTTCCTGGATTTCAATGAAACTGTTTATTGCTAAATTCTTACATAGTTTTGATGATAATCCATGAGTGTCTTATTTCCGAGTTCTATTGATACTGACATTTTGAAATTATTTATTCCCTGCGCCTGATTGGAATCCCTTCTTGGGTACTGTAGTTTGGTTATTATCTCTATAAAACATTGGTGTATTAGGAGCCCAAAGTCACAAAGGTTGAGTAAATCCAAGTGCAGAATAGATTGTTATCCATTCTTTTCTGGTATGAGTAATGGAAATTATATTATCTATGATATGTTTGCCTTTTTCCATCCCAGTTCACTGTAAGTGGGATGGTTCGCCTATATTGATTCGAGGTACCAAGTAAGAAAAACTGTTAATTATAATTACTGTGATTTTTGGTTTCCTGTGAATGCAGTGCAGAACAGGTTTCTGTTCTCCCAAAATATTCAAACCAATCGTCTTGCACCATGAATGAACTAATATCACCTTTTCATATTTCTTATGGTCATACAGGAGATGCTGAATATAATAGTATTTGTATTTATTCATTTTCTTATATACTTAGGTTCTAGTTTAGAAGTATTTTTGTTCTCATCTCAAAATTACTCATTCTGTCTTTGAATTCTCAAAGGCCGTGATTAATAACTTATGTTGAATGTAGTATATTTCAATGCATGAAATGGAACACCCCTTTTTTCAGCAGTTAGCACAAGGGATACAGCTAAGAATATTATTCTTCAATTAACATGTGAGGAATAGAACTGAAATGTATCAAATAGACCAGAACAATTAAACACCCTATGGTAGATCTGCACCCTTTTATTGTTCTTCAATTGGCAGCCTTTACATATGTAAAATTTTGCATCATTCATTTCCTGCAAACTATTCCATACCCACTACCAAGCCTACTCGTGCAATCTAATGTGCCAGAATCTGTCATTGTTGATCTTTCTGTGGTCATGGCCTCTGCGGGAGAGAATATGCAAGAACTACAGTCTGAAGAGGTAAGTGTCGAAGTCTTGTACTTGTCCTCCCCACCAACCACTGGCATTGCTACCCCTTGTTTTGCCGGGTTCTCAAAATCTGGCCTATAAGTTCTGCCAAGAACACCTTCAACTTTTGGGGAGAGGCCAGAGAATCTGAACTGTACTTCTAAGTGTGCAAAACAGTCATCTAATGGTATTTGGTAGTTGTGGACTCTGTTATCATTCTCTGTTATTGGCACCACATTGATGGAAATCTCTGCAACTTCAGCAAGGATGACGCTGATGCTGTTTTTGCTCGCTGTTCTCTCCACTGTAAGATTGCGGTCAGGGGAGCTCCATTCAGAGAGATGACTTTCAGGTAAGAGTAATGGCTCTCCATCATAGAATAGTTCAAGATGGTCAGTCTCATCATCCCATTTCACTGCCCGTTTTGCTTCCAGTGTAAATGTGTGGGAATCAAACATTATGCCCAGTGCTTGAATCCATGTGTAGTCTCTGCTTCTGCCAGCAGGTCGGAGGCCAATGAATCTGGCATTTATCTGGAGGTTTTGATCGGAGAATAGGCTAAAATGCTCATTCTTCCTTCCATGGAAGTAGAAGACAATGCCATCTCCACCGATGAAACGGGGGTCGAAACATGCGGCTCCTGGGCTATTGCAATTTGGTTTGCGGTCTGGAAATAAGAAAAATGAAAAACAAAAGGAAGAAAGTATAAGTTAAACAACCTCATCTGTGCAGTTTGCCTGATAAGTGGAGTTTTTCAGTGGATCTGGAGATTCTGGAAAACCGAATGAGATCATTGTAATTTTTTTATTGGTAATGCAAAAATATACTAACGAAAACAAAGGTGCTACAACCAGCCAACGGCCAGCCTCTGGCCAGCCTAAAAGGCAAAATGGTATAAAAACATTATACCAGAACAAAAACAAAACAAACTACAAAGTAATAGCAGCCAGATCATCGTGATTATTGATGTCAATTTTCTGGAAATGGAAGCATAGTTCAGATCATAACCAAGGCATATTGAATAGAGTTTTCGGTATAACACCCTACTCTTTAAGCTCTTTATCCTATTGACTTTTGTGAAAATTTTACTTTAATGGTAAGTTTGTGTGCAACAGTTTTCCATGGAATTTTATTTCCACTGTGATTTCATTTTCTGCGGAAAATGAAAACTTGATAACTTCATTTTTTATGGTTTCAGTTTGTACTGTTTGTTGCAGTGATACTCTTCGGTGGTGCAATATGTTTCTAATTGTGTGAGACTGCCAAAAATGATTGTTTGCCTTCTCAGTCTGAATTTGTTTTCCACCAAAATTGAGAAAAACAAACTGAAAAAATACTTTTAAGGGATGTTTGTGTGCAACAGTTTCTGCAGCATTTATTTTCAGAGTGATTTCATTTTCTCTTGAAATCAAAACTAAAGAACATTTCCTACAATGAAATGAGTTTTGTGCAATAATTCTGGAAGATTGACAACTGCAGAACAATGGAGAATCATTCTCCTTCAGAGATCATTTTCACTTTCATTTTCTGCCAAAAGTCACTCCACGGAAACGTACCTTAGAAAATGAAAACCACAGAAAATATGAGCATTGAACAACAGAAACCATTATTCCTTGAAAATCGTCTTCATTTTCTGCGAAAAATGCCCCACACTAATGTACTCTCTTCCTTAACAGTATTTTTGTTTAATTGTAAATCAGTTTCTATAAGATGTAACTAGTAAAGTCACATTCTTTTTGCCACTAGAGAATACCAGTACTAGCTTTTGATCACTTACTTCTGCAGACAGCTTCACATTTCGGTGAATTACAGTCAATAAAGCAACCTTTAGCCTTCGGTTCTGAAGGTTTCGCCTTCGGGCACTCCATCGGACATGTGATTCTTTTCAGAAAGCATCTACCCTTGACGGTGCAGGTGCGATGCTCAGGTCTTGTAGAAGTTGCTGCTTGGATTTCTACCACTGCTACTGCCAAGAAAATCAGAAATATGGCCACAGATTTTGTACTGGCCTCCATCTTATCTTCTCTTTGATGGAGAAACCCAAGATAAAGAGAAGGCCAAAAATCTCAGGTTTGACTATTGAGAGTCATTTCTCTTGCTATTTATAGATATAAAAGGATGGGTCAACTAGCATTGGATCTATTAACTTGAAAATTGGCTTGGTGGGTAGTTTGCATTTGAGTGAAGTCAAAGGTTTGGGATTCTGATATTTGAATGGCTTAGAAACAGTGATGTAGATTACACTATAATGTCAATTTGCAGCAGGAAATTTCTCTTCAGTTGCCTAACCCATTATCAAAGGAATGCCAGGAAGTCATTCATGGAATGCGGTTCTCTCTTTCTCTCTCTTCTTGTTTGTTGGTTTGAAAGTTTTGGTGGAGATATTTGAAGCTTTAGATGTACTGAATTGAGAATAACACGGGGTACTTTGTTTATGAAGTCAATCCATGTTAGTTATTTAATCAGGTCAGAACTCATAGCATTGGGGCATTCAAAGAAATGAGTTTTAAAAGATAGCTTATGAAGAAAGGATTCCGTAGAATGCGGGGGAAATCAGCAGTGCAGACTTGGAATAAACGTATCACTATGGAGGAAAAGAAGAGCCTTTTATTCCTATGGAGCTTCCTCCAACAAGAAGATTCAATCTGAAATATCGACAAATTATTATGGGGTCAAGTCGCCTCACTTTAGTAAGTTAATTACATTTGAACCATATGATAGATAGTTTTGATTTTAAATAATTAATATTTATTTTTAAGATAGGGAGATGCTCCTGTGAGAGTAAATCTCACACTATTATTAGAGTATTAGGAGTTAGAACTCAGAGTATTTGAAATATGGTTTTTCACACAAGATATGGTGTGGTTGTTTCTTATTAATAGTTGAAGTGGTTATAGAATATAAGGGATAAGTTACAAGTAGTTGAAACAGAATTAGTTACAGACGTCTATCCCAGGAGAGATACTTGTGATGAGTCATTGACTATTTCTCCTTAACATGCCCCCTCAAGCGTGACTGTGCAATAGTGAGCTTGCCACGTAAAGCTAGGAAGCGCTTGGAACCCAATGGCTTGGTGAAGATTTCAGCTAGCTGATCCACTGTAGAAAGATAGTGAACATCAAGACGTCGTTTGGTTATGAGATCACGAACAAAATGGACATTGATCTCAACATGTTTGGTTCTTTTGTGGAATATTGGACTTGCAGAGAGATAAATAGCAACGATATTGTCACACTATACAATGGCAGGGGACTGAATGGAAAAACCAAGCTCAGATAGCAAATATTGAACCCATAACAATTCACAAGATGCTAGAGCAACACCACGATATTCAGCCTTTGTGCTGGATCGAGCCACTGTGGCTTGCTTTGTGGAACTCCAGCTGAGTAAATTAGACCCCAAGAAAGATACCATACCCACTGGTCGATTTGCGATCATTGAGGCATCCTTTCCAATCAGCATATAAATCCAAGAAGTTGCATTCGAGTTAGAGGTTGCAGTAGGAGAAATAGTTAATGACTCATCACAAGTATCTCTCCTGAGATAGACGTCTGTAACTAATTCTGTTTCAACTACTTGTAGCTTATCCCTTATATTCTGTAGCCTCTTCAACTATTAATAAGAAACAACCACACCATATCTTGTGTGGAAAACCATATTTCAAATACTCTGAGTTCTAACTTGGTATCAGAGCTTATCAAGACATACGTCTAAACAAGATGGGAACGTTCCCTGCATCTACTTCCTCACCACTTTTATCATCATCCACTTCCACCTTTGCTTTTCTCATTTTTGCTCCAAATATCTCTCATATACTCCTAGTTAAGCTCGACAAAAATAATTTTTTAATTTGGCGATCTCAATTCCTACCTATTCTCAGGCTTCACAATGCCATGGGATATGTAGATGGTTCATACCCTTGTCCATCACAATTCTCTCTTGACAACTAAGGCAGGCCACTGATGTGGTCATCCCAGATTTTCTCAAGTGGCAAACACAAGACCAGACTTTGCTAAACTGGTTTCTTTCTTCCCTCACTGAGCCAATACTTGCTCAGGTTGTTGGTTTGTCCACCGCCAACGACATTTGACAGACTCTTGACCGTATTTATTCTATACCCAATCTCGAGCTAAAATCATGTCCTTAAAGTATCAGCTACATACCCTCAAGAAAGGGTCCTTATCCATGTCTAACCATATGCAAAAGAAGAAATCAATTACTGACAATCTGGCTGCTGTTGCTTAGCCTGTGTCTGATTCCGACCTTGCCTCCAGTCTTCTCAGCGGCTTAAGCTTTGAATATGAAGCTTTTTATCACTGCTATGACTACTCGATTTGAACCAATTTCCCTTGATGAATTAACCGGATTTCTTCTTTCCCAAGAAGTGCGTCTTGAAGAAAACTTGGTTGCCATTGACATACCTGTTGCTAATGTGGCATCCCACTCAGCTGGTTCAGCCTTTAGAGGCAGAGGCCGTCCTCTAGCTGGTACTCCTCGTGGTCGCAATAAAGGTCGTGGTTGTGGTCGTAACACTTACGATTCGTGGCAGCAGTACGGGCAATCCGACCCATTCATGTATCACCCCATGTGGTGTACACTCCACCGAGCTTGATGCGCCTTTCGCATCTTCAGCCCCTGCATGGAGAGCCCAGGAATGGTTTTGAGTCAGAACCATACTGCACCCGGATCCGGAACCATTTCTAAATAATGATTTTGATCTCGGTTTTTGACTCGGAATCACTTTTGTTTGTTCCAGACCCGGTTTCGATAGAATAATCCGGATTCGGAACCTAGTCCACCTAGAGGATTGGATCTAATTCTTTAATTTTTTTCATTTTTTTCTTAAAATAAGTATATCATTCTACTTATAATAATGAATCAAGTTACTACCACCAGCATTATACATAAAAATGTCTAAAAGAAAGTTTATTTTGAGGGACAGTTTGTCATATTAAAGGCTTATATGCTGATCCCGGATCCACGGGTCAGAACCTATAAGGACCTAAAACCTGACTTATTTATCAATCAAAACCTAAGTCAGGTTTTGAACCCGGACCCATTTATGAATCGGGATTTAAAATAAATTCCAAACTCAGTTTTTTTTCATATAGAAACTTTCGGGTAATCAAAGAATCGGATACTCGTTTGCAACCATACCACTTACTCAACCCATCATTTGTCTCCTTGTACATGAGACGCATTAAGTCTAACCTATCCACCTTTCTCTGGAGCCCACTGTCATTGCACTATTTACGCATTCCACTATCATTGTACAAAAAACATATTTCTTTGTCCAAACCATATGATCCTGATCCATATTGAGGCCCACCAAAACAGACCCATCTCCAACTCAAACTAAGGCCCACTAAGAGCCCTATAAAAATGGGTCAGGTCAGGTACCCTCACTAATCAACCCAACCCATTGCCACCCATAGACTCACAACAACAATATCATATTCCACATTTCCCAAAATCAGGATTTCATTTCTCTCTCTGTACTCTCTAGTCTCTACTCCTTCAAAATCAAACCCCATCGTCCAAATCCAACCCTCAGAACCGATCTCGACCGCGCGTTTCTGATCAAGAGATGAAGGCCGTTGTGATCACGAGCCCAGGTGGGCCAGAAGTCCTCCAGGTCCAGGAGGTCGAAAACCCCAGAGTCGGAGACGACGAGGTCCTGATAAAGATCGGGGCGACAGCTCTAAACCGGGCCGATACGTTACAGAGAAAGGGATCGTCTCCGCCGCTGGAAGGCGCGAGCCCGTACCCGGGCCTCGAATGCGCCGGCACCGTCGAATCGGTCGGGAAGAACGTCACCCGATGGACGGTCGGAGATGAGGTAGGTATGAAATTGTTGTTTCTGCTGAATTTTGGGGGAGGTGGGCGAGGGACCACCCAAAATGGTGGTCCCGCTGGTTGCTCTCAACGGTCTCTGACTGTGGGGATGTTCCCATGCTTCGATTAGCCGGAGGTTCACCCGTTAAAAATTGGTTCTTGCCATTATTTATGCAATGGGCTGAAAAGTAAATGGGTTCCGATCCGTTCCTATCTTTCTTTTGACCCGTGTACCCTAACCCGATATACTATCTAAAGTTTTGAAAATTTTTCCTAAAAATTATATTTTTCTAATATCATTTTCTTCCTTTGACTCGGCCCGTCCCATATTTTGTACCGGTTTCGGTTCGGAGCAGTAAAAAAGAAAAAATTTCGAAACCGTTTCGGGTTCGAATCTGGTTTCACTTTCTTCGTAACGGTTCCGGTCCGGGCCGTTTACAGCCCTATCTCTTAATGGATTGGAATGGTGAGCTTTTTATGTGATGGGTTGGTTTGTTTGGTGGGCTGGGTCGAAAGGCCTGTCCAAGTGAGCGTGAAATCCGATGTGGGCCCATGTAATAAGAAGGTAGATATGTTATGATAATGGTGATTTGGGATTATCTTATATTATATTAGTAATATATTATATTTGATTTTTAATGTGGTTAGGATTAGATTGGTTTGGTTAGATTTGAATTATTTTTTCTTGATTAAGTTAACTATCTTTATTGTCCGTCTTTTATGAATAATTAAAATTTTTCTAAATTAAAAATTAGGTAGTCAATTTATTCAAATGTATAATTCCGAGGCCAAGGACCACGGTTTGCTCCGGTGGTCGAAGGTTCGAAACTGCACTATCACACCCGAGAGGGCTGGGACACCCTTATTATAAAAATAAAAAAAATAAAAAATTCAAATGTAGTCTCTATTCTCTAAATTTCTAAGGTTACCAAATTTAGAAAAATAAAAATGGGGTTTAATTAAGCCTAGGGACCCAAAGTGATCACAATAGGGTGAAGTGATATGCAGAACATGAATTGACAAAGATTGCAATAGGGTGCTATGGCAGCTAATTTAGTGGAAATGGAGCAAATGAAAATCAAAGGATATTAGATAGTGATTCAAAGCTGATAGGAAATGTTGTTGAAGCCCACACAAAAATATCACTTGTTGTGTTAAGTATTGAATTCAAATGAAACAATACTTATCATACTTGTGACAAACTATTGTTCCCTAATCAAGTGTACCTATCCAAGGATTTGGGTTATGATAGACTGGAACGGCGGAACAGGATCCCAACATGTTGGCATCAGGCTTGATGATAATGATGATTAGTGGAGATGTAGTTTAGGCAATCTCTATTCATCACGAACTGGGGGCATCTATTTTGTGGATTCATTGAATTTGGCTCTCTCTTTTGCAATTATTCACTTTTTAATATAATTTGATCACTATGTACTAAAGACTTAATGCCAAGTTCTCAGCTGGATTTTGAGGTGCTGAGAGGGGTCTGCTTCAAGCCCTTATTTTCCTTGGTCATGTATAATTTGATGACAGAAATCCAAGGTCAAGGGTCTGAGTGTTAATAGATTCCGTTATCTTGGAATCAAGGATGAAAATAGCGGTAGCGGCGGGCGTAGCGGCCCGCGGCCAAAACGATACGAAGCGGGCGATACGTAGCGTAGCGGGGATACGTAGCGGCGTAGCGGTGCGATTTGAAAAAATCGCCAAAAAAATATGAAAAAATTCCAGAAAATCCAGAAAATTGTAAAATGAAAGAAAATGTGGTTCTTTTGCAAAAGTAAGTAAGAAAAGGGGGCGTAGCGGTGCCCTCAATACATGAGGTCCTGTATCGCCGTATAAATAGAAAATAATAGTAATGATTTGTTTTTTCACATGAAGCACTATTTCAAAATGTGTTGGATTGATCTATGGGAAACATAGATCTATCATTTACAAGCAATTTCCAAGTGGTTTCATGGGTTGTTCATGAGTATTAAATTTTTTTTTTTCAAAAAATAAATAAATCCGAAAATAAAACATAGAGAAAAATCAAATAAAAATAAAAATATGTGTGCATGATGAAAGGGAAACATGGATCTCATCATATTACAAGACAATGAAGCCTTTTATAGTACTTAGATGATCTCAAAAGTTAAAAGATTAGAAAAAAATCCAAAAGAAAAACATACCTAAAATAGATGGAATGGAAGATTGGGCTTGGATCTTGTAGAGTTGTAGTTCTGTCTTTAGAATTTGATGTTGTATCTTGTATGTTACTCACTTACTTAGTTACTTGTAATGTCTTGTTACTTTTGTAGTTGAAAATGGGTTGAAACTTGAAATTTTGGAGTTTGGAGGCAACCACAACAGTGATCTTGTGGCTTAGAAATGTTAGGGCTGGCTGGAATGAAAGGGGGGGGGGGGGGGGGGGGGGTGCCCTTGTAAAGGGCATGCAATGTAGCGGCCGCCACGCTTTGTGGCGGCCGTAGCGGCCGCTACATTGCTGTAGCGGTGCGATACAATAGTATCGCCGCTATTTTCATTGTGGCGTGGCGGACTCGGCCGCCACGCCCGATATATCGGCCGCTACGCTACGTAGCGGCCGATATTTTCATCCTTGCTTGGAATAACTATGGAACACAATCGAGGGCTAGAGGATACAAAAAAAAGTAGGGGTCAGTGCTGGGTGATCAAGATAGAGATAAGGTAGTGGGGTATTGTGTGATAAATTGATCACTTGTTAAATGGATACTTTTTACAAGGCAACACTAGGATGCATTTTTACATAGATCTGAATGTTGGGAGGCACAAATAAAACAAAAGGACAATAGTCTTTGCCACTAAAATGCCTAAAGTAGGATGGATGTATGGATTGGCAAAAAGATAGAACCAGGAATGGTTACATGTGGACATACATGGCTGGCTCCAAATAAGGAGAAATCAAGTTGACTATATAAATGAGATTGAATATGATTATATGAGAACATTCATAAAAAAAAGAAAAGAATATGATTATATGAGTGGGTGTTAAAATGAACTAGGAGAATAGCAATACCAAATAAAATGCAGGATGAATTGAAACAAGAAGTGGTGATATCGCCATTCATGTATATAGGTGAGGGGCGAAATTGCCAAAAATAAAAAATAAAAAAAAGTGGCGGGAGGACCTTTGTCGTCTATATTGAAATTTCAATAACTTTTTGGTCTTCACAAAGTCTAAGGGGATTTTTCCGGTAAAATCCTCTTTAATATCTTATCACGACACATATTATATATTAATCCTATAATATATATAGTATAGAAATATATTTATATAGATCATATCGTTATATATATATATATATATATATATGAGAGATGCTCTCACCTTATTATGAGAGATACGGTGGGGGCCCTCATATCCATATCCAATGCCAACAACTTAAACGTGAGGGCCCTCACCCCTATCTCTCATAGTAAGGTGAGAGATATTCTCACAGGAGCACCTCTCATATATATATATATTACTGTTTATTATACATTTGGGAATATTGGTATATGGTCCCAACTGGACCTGATCTGGACCTAGACTTGATTATTGGGCATAACAAGAAGGGTCTATACATAGAATTTTTTTGGGTTCTCTCTTTTGGACAACTCTTTAAGTGAGGATTCACTGACATCCTTACCTAATAGGAATGAATAGATCTGTAATACTCAAAAGGATGACATAGTAAGTCTTCGAGGATGATACATGAGCTGCTCGCTCAAATGGTATCTGTTGTATGCTAGTATGAATTAGGTAGTTGATACATGCCTTGCCTGAATGCACGGCAGAGATGGGAGAGTTGGGTATTGTTTTTCTGACAGTGTGCTATTCAGTTATTTGCTTTTGTTAGTTGTGGTTTAGCCATTTTGTTTAATAAGTCGATTATGTCTAAGAGCAGTAAGAGTAGTTATCTAACATCAGCTATGTGTGGTGCTTGTAGTTGCTAAAAGGTAGGATCTGGTGTTTTTAAATGAAAAGATGAATAAAACTAGGGGCTATCAGTTGCCTCATTTTAGTCTTCTTGAATTCTGGATGTTTTGGCTGTCCCTCGAAGAAGGGCCAAATTTCCTTCTCTCCCACTCTTCACCTTCCTATCACCATTCCACGTAAAAAGAAAGCCCAGATCAGACCTGTTGGTCTACCAGACCACAATCAATTGTAAGATATACCTATCAGTAGTGCTTTAAGCAAAATTCCCGAGGGATCCATCCTGCTTATCTAGATATAATATGGGCAAAAAAGATGAATAAAACTAGGGGCTATCAGTTGCCTCATTTTAGTCTTCTTGAATTCTGGATGTTTTGGCTGTCCCTCGAAGAAGGCCAAATTTCCTTCTCTCCCACTCTTCACCTTCCTATCACCATTCCACGTAAAAAGAAAGCCCAGATCAGACCTGTTGGTCTACCAGACCACAATCAATTGTAAGATATACCTATCAGTAGTGCTTTAAGCAAAATTCCCGAGGGATCCATCCTGCTTATCTAGATATAATATGGGCAAAAAAGATGAATAAAACTAGGGGCTATCAGTTGCCTCATTTTAGTCTTCTTGAATTCTGGATGTTTTGGCTGTCCCTCGAAGAAGGGCCAAATTTCCTTCTCTCCCACTCTTCACCTTCCTATCACCATTCCACGTAAAAAGAAAGCCCAGATCAGACCTGTTGGTCTACCAGACCACAATCAATTGTAAGATATACCTATCAGTAGTGCTTTAAGCAAAATTCCCGAGGGATCCATCCTGCTTATCTAGATATAATATGGGCAAAAAAGAAGGTTCTTACCTAGTGTCCATTTTTTATGGTTATCCTAGTCTACTTCATGGTTGAGTCACTAATGGCTGATATCTCCCCATTTCAACTGGTGCTTGAACTTGGGTTCCCCAGGGGACTTTTGATGTCCCCTTACCAGCTGAGCAAACCAACACATCAGTTTATCTTTAACAATGCATAATCAAAATTCTTTTAACCCAGGTGTGTGCTCTTCTTAGTGGAGGAGGATATGCAGAGAAAGTAACTGTTCCGGCCGGACAGGTTCTTCCAGTTCCACAAGGTATTTCTTTGATAGAAGCTGCAAGTTTTCCAGAGGTGGCTTGTACAGTCTGGTCGACTGTCTTTATGATGAGCCGACTGTCTGCAGGGGAAACTTTCCTGGTAAATCCTTTTTGTTATAATTCATTTTCACAAGATTCACTATTCGTCCTTCACCCCTTAGTACTTCGCAAAAGTCATGGTGGTTATGACTGCTATTGCGACTGCTTGAGAAAATCTCAGTTCTTCTTTCTCTAATTATGGAGATTCATTTTTTTTTCTTTCCATTGCACTAACAGAAAGGATGTTGTGTGCCATCTTTTTTTCCATAATTTTACATTGCATATAAAAAAAAAGAGAATCTTTGGGATCGATGTATTGAATATTGGAAAAACTAACATTCTTTGCTATCGTTTAAAGTCGTATTATTTCATAAATTTAGTTCATGATAAGGACATGATTGAAGAATTTTTATCTGTGCTCTTTTATTTTTTGGGCTGCAATGGAGACTCAAACTCAGTCTCTCATGCACCCTCACGTACACACCCATTTCCCTAATAAGCTAAGTACGAGCCAGGGCCTTTAAGTATACTCTTTGATTACGTCAGCAGCAGAACACGAAAGGCTGTATATATTAAGATGCGTGATTCAGGCTGCATGGAAGCATGTTCATAATGCTCACATAGTACCTGTACATTTTTTGTTAGTCACTTTCTGATTAGAGAAAGCAGTCTTCTTATCAATATGCGTACTGAGGTGCAATTAAATTTCAGATTCATGGGGGATCTAGTGGGATTGGTACATTTGCTATTCAGATTGCTAAACATCAAGGAGTGAGGGTATTTGTCACAGCAGGTGGGATGGAATGAAATGATCATACTCTCAACCTCTACCCTCTATCTTTCAAATCTGTAATTCTTATTATCACCATGTATATTTAATCAGGAAGTCAAGAGAAACTAACCTTCTGCAAAGAACTTGGTGCTGATGTCTGCATCAATTACAAGACTGAGGACTTTGTTGCGCGTGTGAAGGAAGAAACTGGAGGGAAAGGTCCATTTTCTTATTCATCTTTCAAAACTTCAGTTGTCATCTAAAACCATTATCCAAAAAGGTTTCCTGCTAACCCTTGAAATATTCAACGACAGGTGTCGATGTTATACTGGACAATGTTGGGGGCCCTTACTTCCAGCGGAACCTCAACAGTTTAAATGTCAATGGCAGGCTTTTTATCATCGGCTTCCAGGGCGGCACAATTACAGAGGCAAACCTCGGATGTATACTTGCAAGGCGCCTTACTGTGCAAGGTTAGATGCACCTAGCATTCTAGCTACTTCCAGAGTCAGGCCCATTGTTTTCTCTATTTGCTTTTAAGGGGAGGGTTAGTCTCAACTGGTCCAACTGCCTGTCAACCTTGGACTTCAGGATCTTAATAAATTGAAATAATAAATATTAAGTATGAAACTATATAAAAACATGCATATTGCAAACTTCACATTCTTACTTTCTACAGAAAAGAAATACAACTTGACATTCTTTTTTTATCCCCTCAAATAATTATGGTTTTTAGTTCAACTGAATAGCTCTTAACAGTGATTTTGTTTGTACAGCTGCGGGTCTGCGAACTCGAAGCCCTGAAAACAAAGCACTGATAGTCAGTGAGGTGGAGAAAAATGTTTGGCCTGCAATCGCAGCGGGTAAGGTGAAACCTGTAGTTTACAAGTCTTTTCCTTTGTCTGAGGCACCAGAGGCTCACAGGTTAATGGAAAGCAGCACGCACAGTGGCAAGATTCTCCTCATTCCATGATCTGAAACTCATTTTCGAGGTACTCTTTCATCTAGTAATCTTTTATAAGCTTATGGCTTTCTATAAAAGGAATGAATTGTAAGGGAATTCTGGGTATAGTTTGGTGCTTGCGGCCAAATCATAAAATGTTATGGTAAAATGCTTATTTTTCGAATGCTGCTGTATGAGTTTCATTTGCTCTTCAAACACTTGAAGGTGAAGGATGCAGTTACAGAATTTTTTGGTTTGTTTTCTTTTCATTCTCTCTCTCTCTCTCTTTAATTTTCTTTAAGAAAATGACACTGTGATGGAATATTAGGAAATATGTCGGGACACCTGAAAGGTTTCTCAAGTTATACTTTTGAGCAAGTATGCATTTAGGGCTCATTTGTTTGCACCTATTTACATCCTTAAACGATGCCAATGCCTAAAATTATGCATGGTCACATTTGTTTTCCCTCATTTATCTATCACATGCGTAATGTGGTATGGAAATGGTGCGTAAATGAGGCATTTTGCATATGAATATTTATGCACATAAAAAAGGTGTGGAAGTTTTAGAATCCTCTATAGCTAGAAGAGTGCTGTACAGGTGACTCTCTGACAGATTGCATTTGCAAAAACCTTTGACTGTCTTTTATTTTTTGGGAACTTTTGTGGGCTCCAGATTTAAACTGAACCATTCAAATTCTAGATATTTGCAGGTTGTCGAGATAATGAAAGATTTTGATATGTAATCCTATCTTTTCAACAATTACTCATCTACATGGTGCTCCAAAGGAAAGACAGTAATGTGTTTCACATGTAAATCTTACATCAGTATGATTTGAGTGTGAATTTTACATGTAGAAACTTCACATAGCAAATTTTACATATGTAAATCCCATTTTTATTGCGTATTATTGGAATTTACAGTTTGAAATTTGAATACATCATATGGTGTGATTGGTGGATAGATTAGACCTAATGTGGATTACCTGTATATTGTAATTAATTCATTTGAGCTTCATGGACTGTAGGGCTTAGGGCCTAATTGTTTGCATAGAATACATAGGGAATTCATGCGTTTAGTAGACGAATTTATAAACTGAAGAATCCAAGGTGAAAATTGAGAAATGATCCCTTTTATGGCAATAGAACCAAGGGAAGATGGAAAGGAGCACACAACCATCACCTTAGTAATTTAAATCCTAAGAAAGTTAAGGCATATGCATAGCTACTTTATATAATTCACCCTTCACCAGATATCATTTTTAATTACACCTCAACTTTTTAATAACCTTTGGACGGAGCTCATTTGACCGTAAATTTCTATGCATTCAACTCCTATGTAATCTGATGCAAAAAAAAAATAGGAGGACAATATTTTTTTAAGAATTTTTTTTTCTGAGTTGGCCCAGTGGCTAGGAGATTAAATTGGAAACCACCCTGTCACTGTCAGGGATCGATCTCTAGCAAAAAGAATGGGAGCTCCCAAGATCTTCTTTCTTATCAGTACTGGATGCAAATGGGATGATCTATCGCCTTTAAATTATCCTTAAAAATATACATGATCGAAGAACAAAGAAATTAAAATTGCATGTTTTACACATAATCAATCTACTATTGATTCCTAGTCATCTTCGAGTGTATTTTTATTCATTTTGAGCCATTTGGATTGTTCATAAGGAAGCGCCCTTCTAGGGATGTATAAGGCCTCACTTGATTATGATCGAATCAGATTTAACCTCGCCTTTGGCATGATCACGTGAAAAAAGGGGGAGAAAATGTGATCCAACTCAAGACAAAAAAAATGCAGCTGATCATCACATGTTGAAGTGGCCCAATCTATAGGGATTGAATGCCTTGTGCAAGATTTTGGCCTCATTTGAGGGTGGGAATAGTAGAGTTTTGTGTCTTATCACTGCCCAATCTTGCTCAATCAGTTAAGAAATTTCTACTCCAAACAAAAGTTGTTCTTGTGATCAGATTGATTAATGTCTAAAACGTTTAACTGAAAGAAGGAATGAGAAAAATAACATGTGTTTAGCTAATGTGATAAATCTGATGATGACCCATTCTTCTAGTTGTGAAATTGTGGTTGAAGGTATTTTTGGACCAATTCTTCAAAAAACTCATTTTCGACAAAAGAAAATGATAATTCGGATAACACAATCATTTTAACAAGATGTTGTCTAGCATTTTGTGTATTAAAAGAAAAAAGACTTAAAACTACTACTAGCAGAAGTAGAAATTTGGGTTTGTGAACTAGGCCCTCTTGCCTCTACATTTGTCGGCTTATATAAGGCTAAATACTTTTGCCTATGTTTTAACAAATGGCCGGTACCTACTTTTGATTCGGCACTATAAATATTACCACAAAATTTTCATTTTGCCTTTTGGACATTCTTTCATTCTTCAACAAATTCAAACATATTATATATATTCCAAATTATTGAAGTTCTATTCCTCGTGGAAGCTCTACGGGAACTACTATCCCAAACATACAGACACTCTTCGGTGTTGATGGCTTATTTTAAGTGGGGGCTAAGCCATTAAGCTAGACCTCCGGGTATTTTAAGTGGGGGCTGAAGCCCCCATATTGATGAATGTAGGTCCGCCCCTGCTAATATCGTCTCTACCATGAGTGGAATTCGATAGGTGGCTAGCAACTGTCTCTTTCACCAATTTGCTCATGGTTGTTCTTTGGGTATTATTAATGTGTGTGGGCGAACTCTTTCCATGTATGTGGGCTTTCTTGTTTTCTTCTAGCACATGTGGGCTCTCTCATGGGTACCAGACCCTTTGGCTAGAGTGTGTGTATATATAACAATTTAGAATGAATGTCCACTTCCATGCAAACCCCACCGATCCAATGACTATAGGGAAATTAGGTTTTGCGGACCTTTTGGATTGATCTTCAGTGTGCATGAGGCACCTGATCAAGAAATGATCAAAAGTCACTTTTCTAATTATTTCTTTTTGTATCTTTCGTTTCTTTTAATGAAATTTCTTTGCTACCGTCTTAAAAAGAAAAAAAAAAATCAAAAGGGCCATCGTCTTTCTTTATTTGCATATAACAATAAAATTGAATATGTAGTCATTCACGGTCAAATTACCTCTACCATAGAGGGGAAAAATATGAGATAAAGGGAGTGAATGATATAATATAGCAATGTAGATGTAAATTTGACTTTTATAGAATTTAAAGTACTAAGGTGTTGCTTGAGTATTCATTAAAGAAGAAGGTTTTTTTATCTTCTGTTTTAATTTCTTATAGAAATATGATATTAAATATTCAATTATATGAAACAAATAGGCCCTAAATGGGTCTCGCTCAAAACAACCACCTAATTTCTTTCCAGGTAGCTCTAAATTTGCTTCAAATGGGCAGGCAAATAACATAACTCCCTACTTTTATTTATAATGAAAGCGAAATCTCTTGTACAACAAATGTTTTTCCTCTAAATGAACAACTAATCGCTATTATATTTTATCACAAATCTTTTTTATTCATACAGAAATAGGCCTGTTCGTTTGGAAGAATTGGGAGAATTAAACAAAATAAAAAACCATCCCCCAACCCTGCCCCCAGGTATGAATGTGCAAATAACAAGATGTCACAATATTTCCATGTCCCTTAATCAAAGAGGCCCTCAGTACAACCAAAAGCAACGTAAAAAGTGGTGGCAATGATTTCAAAGCTAATAATGGTGAAGCAGGGCCCATCAGCCCCCTCAAGCGACCGATCAAATCCAATGCATCTGACCTGTCACGTGTGCGGTTTGGAAATGGATCCACGGATCAGGGGTTACCACATGGGGGCAAAGGAAAAAGGGAAAAGAACTTTTCTCTTTCATCCACCACCCTTCTCCGATTCATCCAAATAAGACTTTTCGGTTTGGACGAAACAGGGGATTTGGATCCGTGCGGTTTACCATATTCAAATAAGAAATCTTTTCAAAATATATTATAATAGGGAAATTTTCACATGAGTCCTTAAATTTTATGGCCGTTGGAGGGAGGTAAAATAGACAATTTACATAAAACTAATTATTGGGCAGGCCAAATGGGTCGACCATTTTAAATAGGTCAGCCCATAACATACCGTGCTGAAATGGGCCGGCCGTGCCAGTTCCCTCGGATGGGCCGTGCCTCAGCGAGTGAATTTGAAGTATTATTTATTTAGGTACTTTTCCCGTGCACTCCTCCCCATCTTCCTTCTTTTACAGCTGCTCGTCCCCACTACTTTAGGCCTTTCATTTCTTGATTTGGTCTCTTGCAAGCTCCTTTGTCTTTCCAGGCCATTTCCCACTTCATCTTGTCGGTCATTCGAGCAAAGAGGCAAAGGCCGACATGACTATCAAATGGATCATCCTTTCAACGGCCCCACACGGCTAGACTAAAAGCAGGAGCCTGCATGGGATACTTCTCAGGTCTTTCCATCTAGTAAAAGAATCTGGCGTGATGGCCCCTCAGGGCCCCACACGCCTTGACTTCAAAAAAAAAAAAAAAAAAAAAAAAGATCTTTCTAGCTTGGGAAATTTTCAAATAAGGCTTTGGGTTTTTGCCTTCTTTCAAAAAAGGACACAAATTTAAAAACTTTTTAAATTAGTCCCTAAGTTTTTCAATAAAACTTCAATTAAGGCCGTCTGATCATTTAAAGGTATTTTTATGGCATTTTCTCTTAATTTTTTAAAAATACCCAAAGTACCTTCATTTAATTCCATGACATGGTTTTAATAGCCATTACATTTAGCCGATCTCTGTGAAAATGCTAGTTTTTCTCGATCACTATAAGGCTACAAGTTAAAAAAATGAATAAAATATAGAGAAAGTGAAGGGGGGCTTTATTTTATTGAAAGATAATTTGCGTAGTTTAAAAACATTGAAGAAAAAAGTTGCTAGAAAATAGCTTTAAATGGATGAATGTCCTTAATTGAAAACTTCATGAAAAACTTAAGTATTAATTTGAAAAGTTCTAAAACCTGTGTCCTTTTTTAAAATAAGGCAAAATCTTAAAGACATATTTGAAGTTTTCCCTTCTAGTTTCTGCCTTTGGCTACTTTATTTCACCACCCCCACATATGTCATCCATCTTCTTCCCTATGGCCCGGCTATTTGAAACAGGTGGTGCTCCTCATTTTGATTGATACTGCAACTCGATCCACTTAAGTTATACAGCCACTCTCATCTTTATTTCACACCTGAGGCCAGTTCCTTCATTTCATTGTACAAACATCTTTCTAGAACTCTTCTTACTCTACCATTTATTTGTGAAATCTTTTTGCTCCTTTGGCAATTTGTGCCATAAGTATTTAAGAGGGTGAAGGATGAATTAGGACTAAAGTATATTGATATCTCGTTTTTTGTACAAAAATGGATCTCCACTAATATATGATCTTTTTTTTTTCTTTCATAAGACTAGTCCTCACACACACTCCTCCAAGCCCATCATGCACCATGTCACGACCCGAGCCCGAGATCAGAGTAATTGGAATTAATCCCGGGTCGCAAAGTCAATCATACTTACTTCCGTAAATCCTGAATTAACCGAAGTTAAGACAAAGTCCACAACGGATCTATCATACGTACCTGTCAATATACATTTTGCGGAAATATATATACATATACATTGACAACTATTAAAACCGAATGAGTCCTTTGCTTAAAAGTAAGGTCAATACATATACAATCCATTTTCTACGAAAGTCAACAATTGCATACTCAAATACAATGCAGGTGACATGTACTTACTATTCAAAACGAATATACAAAAGTGCTTATCAAAACATTTTCCAAAATATTCTATTCAATTTCGCATTCCGAATCATGCCCATTCGATTAGACCTTCTGGAATTACCGGATGAACCTCCTCTACTGGCAGCACGGCCTCTATGGGACCGACACGGACAATTGTGCCTGTAATTTCATCAGTAACACCGTGAACAAGACAGTTCAACAATGCATATACAATTCTATGATAGCACATGTTATTTCTATCAATTAACTGATTTAACAGTTCTAGACAATTAATTCTATAACAGTGTCTTGTACAGTAGAAACAAGTAATAACAATAACTAAATTGGCAACTATATTAGCATTAGTTTCATTTCATTTCATTTCACATCTTCCTAAAAAGGAAGGAATCATTCAGTTTCATCTTCGAAAATGGAAGGAATCATTTCATTTTCTCATCTTCCTAAAAAGGAAGGAATCATTTCATTTATTGTGGGGTTTATCAGTGCCCGGGTCAGGGACAACTGACATCACCACGGAGCTCTAGACGCCCTCAAATCCATCTACTGCAATAGGAATGTTGTTACATTTAGTAATTGATCATTATTCATTCAGTATCAATTCAATGCGGCTCGATAATGAGCTTAGGAAACTACTATGTAGTGCCAGACTCATAATTCAAATCAAATCAGTTATTCTAGTCAATAGTATTCCAATCTTAAACAATTATCTAAACCAAGCAATTGAGTGAAACGTTCGTTATCAATGCACGTATTACTATGGATGACATTACTTTAATTAAATTGTGCATTAGATAACCTTAGCTAACACTTATGAATGTTTAGATATCATTAATACTAGCCTTAATGATTGGGCTTTCAATTCCGAAAAATTAGAATTCAATCTGAAGCTTTTCTCAATTTTGGTTACCCTGGCAGTTAGCCGAACTCTGGCTGGCAGCTAGCTGAATCATGTTCGGTTAGCTTACGGTCAGCTTTCTAGAACCCTGCAATTTCTGATACGCTTAGACACTTCGGTCACCAGTTCGGTCACCACTCAGTCACCCATTGGTCACCTCCTCGGTCACGTTTTGGTCACCAGTTCGGTTAACTTTTTGGTCACCCAGCTCGGTCGTCCAGTTCAATTAACTGAATTCTCAAATTCGGCTAACCGAAATTCAGCGGTCAGTTGACGGTCAGCTTTCTCGAGATTGACCCATTTTATGGATTTCAGCGGTTAGCCTAGCGGTTAGCAGCTCGGCTAGCCGAAATTCACCCAGAACTTCATTTTTGAGCTTCAGAACTTCTGAAACAATTTTTGGAAATTGAGTTCCTTGAACTCAAATCACTTCAATAACATTATAAATCAATAAAAATGTATATACTTGCCTCTAATGAAGATTAATCCACAAAAACCCCTTGTCTAGCTTGGATTTGAGGTGGAAACTTCTCAACTTGAAGCTTTCTCTCCAAGAAAACTCTACAAGAAGATGAAGAAGATGAAGTAGACGAAGTCCTTGTCCAAACCACAGCCAAAACTTCAACCTTAATGCTTGGAGGAGAGAAAATGGAAGAAAGAAGAAGAAAAATGGAGAAGACAAGGTGCCTAGGGTTTGGAAATGAGTTGAATGAACTCATTGAACTCATCTTAGCTTATATAAGCTCCCAAATTGCATTTAAATCCATTAATTCTTCTCAATTACAATTCGAGTCAAATGAAGAGTCATTTGATTCGATTTTCGTTGAACGACTTCGAGTCTTCTACGAAAGTTAACGTACTCGTCGAGATACACATGCCGGTATCAAGAGTTTCCGTATTCAATATAATACGTAAAAATTCTTATTTACGAAAAAGTCCTTATTTTCTTTGTTTGAGTCTAAACTCCATTTAATTCATTCAATCTCATTCCTTAATAGTTTATTAAGCCTAATTCATTCATTTTAGGCTAATTCGATTCTACTTGGTCATAAACCATCATTAGCTTAATTAAACACATTTAATTAGCCTAATTTCCAATCAATTAGAGTTAATATCAATTAACTCGGGATGGGGCCTAACATTCCCTAAACTTTTAGAATCATTCGGTCCTTCGAATATAATACAAATCAATACAAGTCAATAAGCAATTCAAATTAAAATTACCTGAACGAATAGCTCGGGATACTTCTGAGCCATTTGCTCCTTAAGTTCCCATGTAGCTTCACTGGGTTCATGATGATCCTAAAGGACCTTGACCCATCTAATTGTTCTCGTATGTAGAACTGCCTCTTTAGTATCAATAATCTGAATTGGCCTCTCAACATATATGGTGTTCGGTAACACTTAGATCTCTTCGTGATGAATGGCATGTGAAGGATTAGCCACATACTTTCGAAGCATTGAAACATGAAATACCAGAGAGTTCTGCTGGAAGGTCTAGACGAAAAGCCACATTTCCAATCCGGCTCGAGATTTTAAAAGGTCTAATAAATCTCGGGGAAAGTTTCCCTTTCTGCCCGAATCAAATAGTACCCTTCATTGGGGAAGTCTTCAAAAATACTAAATCATTAACTGCAAATTCTAGATCACGCCAACGATTGTCAGCATAGCTTTTCTGTCTTGATCTAGAAAATTTTTTTTTTTGTCTATCATGTATTTTCTAAACCTTTTCTGCTGTTTCAGCAATGATCGTAGGACCGTGAAAATTTTGAGTTCCAACTTTTTCCCAGCTCACTGGAGTCCTACATCTTCGACCGTACAGTACTTCAAATGGTTCCATTTCAATGCTGGAGTGATAGTTATTGTTGTACACAAATTCGCACAACGCCAAATGGTCATCCCAATCACTCCCGAAATCAACTACGCTGGCACGAAGCAAGTCTTCTAAAGTCTGTATAGTCCGTTCTGATTGTCCGTCTATCTGTGGATGATAAGCAGCACTAAACTTAAGTTTAGTGCCCATAGAATTCTGAAATGACTGCCAAAATGCGGAAACAAACTGACTATTTCGATCAGAAACAATCGAGACCGGTGTTCTATGCAATCAAGTCACTTCCTTGATAAACAATATGGACATATCACTGAATCTCATATCCTTTCAAAATGGAAGGAAATGTGCGGATTTCGTAAGATGATCAATGATCGCCCACACGGCATCGTGTTGCTTCTTTGTCCTTGGTAAACCAGATACAAAGTCCATTGTAATGTGCTTCCACTTCCATTTAGGGATGTTCAATGGGTGAAGCAATCTCGGTGGTTTGCGGTGCTCGAACTTCACACGTTGGCAAGTTAATCAGGAAGAAACATAACCTACTATATTTCGCTTCATATTATTCCACTAGAATCTGTCCTTGAGATTTCTATACATCTTCGTACTTCTGGGATGTATAGAGTATCTGGTGTGATGAGCATCGAACATCACTGCCTGCTTTAAATCTTCTTGTGCTGGTATACATAATCGGTCTCTAAAGTAGAGAACTCCTTCTACCAACACAATGTCTGGTCTATTTGCAATGTTATCCCTGATCTTCACTAGTTCTGGATCTTCGAATTGTTTATCCTTGATTTATTTGATGAGGATTGGTTCGAATACAGACATCGCTGAAACCATCACTCGATCATTCACCATTTCAATGGACACGTCTAGATCCCTGAACTCTTAAATTAGATTCCATTCACCTGCCAATGATGCCAAGTCAGCAGATTTCCGACTCAAAGCATTAGCTACGACGTTACCCTTTCCAGGTACATACTTGAATGGAAAATCGTAATCCTTGATTAGCTCTAACCAACGGCATTGCCTCAGATTTATACCTTTCTGAGCGAACAAGTACTGAAGACTTCTGTGATTGCAGTAGACTTGAAAAGTCTCTCCATACAGGCAGTGTCTCCATTGCTTCAATGCGAATACAACAGCCGCGAGCTCTAAGTTATGAGTAGCATAGTTCTTCTCATGCTCCTTCAACTGACGCGAACTATAAGCAATCACCTTGCGGTTCTGCATCAGTACACATCCCAATTCAATAACCGAGGCATCTGAGTAAATCTCAAATCCTCGTCTTCCATCGGGTATAGATAAGATTGGGGCTGAAATCAATTTCTGCTTTAAAGTCTGGAAGCTAGACTCACAGGCATCATTCCATTCAAAGGAAATGTTCTTCCAAGTCAATCTCGTTAACCGCAATACTATCTTTGCGAAGTCCTTGACGAACCTCCTGTAATAGCCTGCCAATCCTAAGAAACTCCGTACTTCCGACACATTTTTCGAACTCTGCCAATTAACAACTGCTTCGATCTTAGCTGGGTCAATTGCTAATCCATTTCCAATAATAATATGACCTAGAAATGCAATCTGTTGCAACCAAAAGTCGCACTTCTCTAATTTTGCATACAACTAATTTTCTCTTAGTACCTGTAAGGCTGTTCTCAAATGATGTGAATGCTCCAATTCTGACTTTGAATAGACCAAGATGTCATCAATGAAGATTACAATGAACTGGTCCAGATAAGAAGCAAACACCCCTATCATTAAAGCCATAAACACTACAAGTACATTGGTTAGACCAAAAGCCATCATTAGGAATTCATAGTGACCGTAACGAGTCTTGAATACGGTCTTCTGTACATCCTGATCCTTAACCCGAATCTAATGATATCCAGATCGGAGATCAATCTTGAAAAGGTACGATGCACCGTCGAGTTGACCAAACAACTCATCAATCCTATGCAATTGATACTTGTTCTGGATCGTCACTTGATTTATCTGCCTATAATCAATGTACATTCGAAGGGTGCCATCCTTTTTCTTTACAAACAATACAGGTGCTCCCCATGGTGAGACGTTAGGTTTAATAAAACCCTTGTCGAGCAAATCCTGTATTTGTTTCTTCAACTCATACAATTCTGATGGTGCCATTCGAAAAGGTGCCTTTGATATCGATGTAGTACCAGGCACAAATTCGATTGTAAAGTTGACTTCCCTAGCTGGAGGTAGACCTGACACTTCATCTGGAAACATGTCTGGAAATTCACAGGCTACATGAATATTCTATAATTTCCGTACATGCTTCTTCTTCGAAACGAATGCGATGTATCCCTCACAACCATTATGCATCATTCATTCAGCCTTAAGTGCTGAAACAAGCCTGGTGTCATACTTCCTCTGAACTCCTTCATATAACATACTGGCATTGGCCTCATTCACCATAAAAGTGATGATTTTACGGTAACAGTCTAAACAAGCCCTATACTTTGCAAGCCGATTCATGCCAAAGATCACATTTGAAATCATTCATCGCTAATATTACCAGATCAGCCGGCATTGACACTTTTACAACTCTAATAGTACATTGAGGAATATACAATCCACATACTACCTTTCTCCCTAGCGGAGTAGACACAGTAAAATCATATGACAATTGCATTATTCGGCTTTACATATCATAAGAAAACGCAGGTGCTACAATGAATGCGTGGCATCGGAATCAAATAATGCAATAGCAGGTCTATTGTCTACATGGATTGTACCTTCAACTACATTGGTTGCAACATTAGCTTGCTCTCTATTGACAGTATAAGTCATCCCAGCCATCTGTGGCCTGTTGGGCTGCTGTTGTTGTTGTCTAAGAGGAGCAGGAAGTGCTACTTGACCCTGAGCAGGCTGCTGGTACGGAGCTCTGTCATCTCTCCTAGCCCTCTGACACTGTGTCATTCTGTGTTCCAAGGAACCACAGACTAGGCAGGCTCCAATAGTTCTCCAACACGCTTCAGACCTGTGAGTTTTTCCACAAGTCTCACAGACTGGTTTATTCTCATTCCTATCACTCCTAGAAATGAATCTTTGTTTTTGCCTCTTATGCTTGGATTGCCTTCCTCCTTTCTTAAACCGTCCGTAAAGGACATTAAGACCATTTTCCTTAGATTGCACCACCACTTGAGTCTTAACATTACGCTGATGCTGGACTGGTGGTATTAACAAAGTCTGCAATTGAGCTTGCAACTGCTCTTGCACTTGCAACAGAGAAGCAATTTGAGTTTGCATGCTCGTTTGTGCTTCATGGCTCCTTACTAACTGCTCAAGAATAGCAGTCATCTTATCATTTAACGTTGGAGTATGAGGTGTAGGACCTTCATTCCCACTCCCTAAGCCAGATGCCATACTGTAAACAATATGGAAGGTAAGATGGCAACTATACACTTCCATCTCACAAATATCACATAAAATGAAAGCCGTAAACACAAATCCTAAGTTGGATTTGGTACGAAACTTATCGTTTCTCACTTTGTTCTTACGTGTGCTAAGTCTTTTACAATTTTCTTAACCTAGCTTTTTAACTAGTCTCTGATACCATACAATAAGTATGTCACGACCCGAGCCCGAGATCAAAGTAATTGGGATTAACCCCGGGTCGCGAAGTCAATCATATTTACTCTCGTAAACCCCCGAATTAACCGAAGTTAAGACGAAGTCCACAACGGATCTATCATGCGTACCTGTCAATGCACATTTTGCGGAAATATATATACATATACATTGACAACTATTTAAACTGAATGAGTCATTTACTTAAAAGTAAGGTCAATACATATACAATCCGTTTTCTACGAAAGCCAACAACTGCATACTCAAATACAATGCAGGTGACATGTACTTACTATTCAAAACGAATATACAAAAGTGCTTATCAAAACATTTCCCAAAATATTCTATTCAATTTCGCATTCCGAATCATGCCCATTCAATTAGACCTTCTGTGCCTGTAATGTCATCAGTAACACTGTGAACAAGACGATTCAACAATACATATATAATTCTATGATAGCACATGTTATTTCTATCAATTAACTGATTTAACAGTTCTAGACAATCAATTCTATAACAGTGCCTTGTACAGTAGAAAAAAGTAATAACAATAACTAAATTGGCAACTACATTAGCATTGGTTCCATTTTATTTCATTTCACATCTTTCTAAAAAGGAAGGAATCATTCAGTTTCATCTTCCAAAAAGGAAGGAATCATTTCAAACCACTGAAAACAAAGCACTGATAGTCAGTGAGGTGGAGAAAAATGTTTGGCCTGCAATCGCGGCGGGCAAGGCGAAACCTGTGGTTTACAAGTCTGTTCCTTTGTATGATGCAGCAGAGGCTCATGGTTAATGGAAAGTAGCACGCACAATGGCAAGACTCTCCTCATTCCATGATCTGAAACTCATTTACGAGGTACTCTTTCATCTAGTAATCTTTTATAATCTTATGGCTTTCTATAAAAGGAATGAATTGCAAGGGAATTCTGGGTACAATTTGGTGCTTGCGGCCAGATCATAAAATGTTATGGTAAAATGCTTATCTGTCGAATGCTGCTGTATGAGGTTCATTTGCTCTTCAAACACTTGAAGGTGAAGGATGCAGTCTTTTTGGTTTGTGTTCTTTTCATTTTTTTTTTCTCTTTTCTTTATTTTCTTTAAGAAAATGACACAGTGATGGGACACAGTGATGGAATATTAGGAAATATGTCGGGACACCCGAAAGGTTTCTCAAGTTATACTTTTGAGCAAGTATGCATTAATGGCTCATTTGTTTGCACCCATTTACATCCGTAAATGATGCCAATGCCTAAAATTACACATGGTCACATTTGTTTTCCCTCATTTATCTATCACATGCGTAATGTGGTATGGAAATGGTATATATGAAAACTTATCCACATAAAAATGGTGTGGAAGTGTTAGAAACCTCTATAGCTAGAAGAGTGCTGTATAGGTGACTATCTGACATATCGCAATTGCAAAAACCTTTGACTGTCTTTTAATTTTTGGGAACTTTTGTGGGCTCCAGATTTAAACTGAACCATTCAAATTCTAGAATGATCCATTCAAAACCGTTTAGTTTCATATCTTAGATATTTGCATGTTGTCGAGATAATGAAAGATTTTGATATGTAATCCAATCTTTTCAACAATTACTCATCTAAATGGTGCTCCAAAGGAAAGATGGTAATGTGTTTCACATGTAAATCTTACATATGTATGATTTGAGTGTGAATTTTACATGTAGAAACTTCACATAGCAAATTTTACATATGTAAATCCCATTTTTATAGCGTAAACGATAAATGACAAACGGTTATAGGAATTTATAGTTTGAAATTTGAATACATCATATGGTGTGATTGGTGGATAGATTTGATCTAATGTGGATTACCTGTATATTGTAATTAATTCATTTGAGCTTCATGGACTGTAGGGCTTAGGGCCTGATTGTTTGCATAGAATACATAAGGAATTCATGCAGGTAGTAGACAAATTTAGAAACTGAAGAATCCAAGGTGAATATTGAGAAATGACCCCTTTAATGGCAATAGAACTGAGGGAGTACACAACCATCACCTTAGTAATTTAAATCCTAAGAAAGTCAAGGCACATCTGCATAGCTACTTTATATCCTTCACCCTTCACCTGATATCATTTATAATTACACCGCAACTTTTTAATACCCTTTGGACGGAGCTCATTTGACCGTAAGTTTCAATGCATTCAACAACTATGTAATCTGATGCAAAAAAATAGGAGGTCGACAATTTTTGAAAGATTTTTTTTTTCTGAGTTGGCTAAGTGGTTTGGAGATTAAACTGGAAACCACCCTGCCAAGGATCGATCTCTGGCAGGAAGAACGTGAGCTCTTGAGATTTTTTTTCTTATCAACATTGGATGCAAATGGGATGATCTATTGCCTTTAAATTATCCTTAAAAATATACATGATAGAAGAACAAAAAAACTAAAATTACATGTTTTACACATAATCAATCTACTATTGATTCCCAGTCATCTTTGAGTGCATTTATATTTATTTTGAGCCATTTGGGTTTTTGATAAGAAAGCGCCCTTCTAGGGATGTATAAGGCCTCATTTCATTATGATTGAATCGGATTTAGCCTCGCCTTTGGCATGATCACGTGAAAAAAGGGGGAGAAAATGTGATCCAACTCAAGACAAAAAAAATGCAGCTGATCATCACATGTTGAAGTGGCCCAATCTATAGGGATTGAATCTTGGCCTTGTGCAAGATTTTGGCCTCATTTGAGGGTGGGAATAGTAGAATTCTATGTCTTATCGCTGCCCAATCTTGCTCAATCAGTTAGGAAATTTCTACTCCAAACAAAAGCTGTTCTCGTGATCAGATTGATTAATGTCTAAAACATTTTAACTGAAAGAAGAAATGAGAAAAATAACATGTTTTAGATGTGATAAATCTGATGATGACCCATTCTTCTAGCTGTATTTCTGTAAAATTGTGGTTGAAGGCATTTTTGGACCCATTCTTCAAAAAACTTATTTTTGGCAAAAGAAAATGGTAATTCGGATAACATAATCATTTTAACAAGATGTTGTCTACCATTTTGTGCATTAAAAGAAAAAAGACTCAAAACTTTTCTAGCAGTAGTAGAAATTTAGGTTTGTGAACCAAGCCCCTTTGCCCCTGCATCCGTCGGCTCATGTAAGGTTAAACATTTTTGCCTATGTCTTAACAAATGGCCCGTACCTGCATTTGATTCGGCACTATAAACATTACCAAAAAATTTGCATTTTGCCTTTTGGACATTCTTTCCTTCTTCAACAAATTCAAACATATTATATATATATATATCCCAAATTATTGAAGTACTATTCCTCGTGGATGCTCTTCGAGAACTACTATCCTAAACATATAGACACTCTACGGTGTCTATGGCTTATTTTAAGTGAGGGTTGAGCTAGACCTCCTTGTATTTTAAGTGGGGGCTGAGCTAGACCTCCCTTTTGGGCCCAAATAGGCTGAAGCCCCCATATTGCTGAATGTAGGTTCGCCCCTGCTGACATTATCTCTGCCATGAGTGGAATTCCATAGGTGGCCAGCAACTGTCTCTTTCACCAATTTGCTCATGGTTTGTTCTTTGGGTATTATTAATGTGTGTGGGCGAACTCTTTCCATGTATGTGGGCTTTGTCGTTTTCTTCTAGCACATGTGGGCTCTCTCATGGGTACCAGACCCTTTGGCTAGAGTGTGTGTATATATAACAATTTAGAATGAATGTCCACTTCCATGCAAACCCCACCGATCCAATGACTATAGGGGGATTAGGTTTTGTGGACCTTTTGGATTGATCTTCGGTGTGCACGAGGCACCTGATCAAGAAATGATCAAAAGCCACTTTTCTAATTATTTCTTTTTGTATCTTTCTTTTCTTTTAATGAAATTTCTTCGCTATTATCTCAAAAAGAAAAAAAAAATCAAAAGGGCCATGTCTTTCTTTATTTGCATATAACAATAAAATTGAATATATGGTCATTCACGGTCAAATTACCTCTACCATAAAGGGGAAGAATATGAGATAAAGGGAGTGAATGATATAATATAGCAATGTAGATGTAAATTTGACTTATATAAAATTTAAAGTACTAAGGTGTTGCTTGAGTATTCATTAAAGGAGAAGGTTTTTTTATCTTCAGTTTTAATTTCTTATAGAAATACGATATTAAATATTCAATTATATGATACAAATAGGCCGTAAATGGGTCTTGCTCAAAACAACCACCTAATTTCTTTCCAGGTGGCTCTAAATTTGCTTCAAATGGGCAGGCAAATAACATAACTCCCTACTTTTATTTATAGAGAAAGCGAAATCTCTTGTAAGACACGTGTTTTTCCTCCAAATGAACAACTAATTGCTATCATATTTTATCACAAATCTTTTTTTTTTTTTTTTGATACAGCAATAGGCCTGTCCGTTTGGCAGAATTGCGAGAATTGGAAAAAAAAAAAACAAAAAATCCCCCAACCCTACCCCCGTGTATGAATGTGTAAAGAATAAGATGTCCCGGCATTTCCATGTCCCTTAATCAAAGAGGCCCTTAGTACAACCAAAAGCAACGTAAAAAGTGGTGGCAATGATTTCAAAGCTGATAATGGTGAAGCAGGGCCCATCAGCCCCATCAAGTGACCGATCAAATTCAATGCATCTGACTTGTCTTGTGTGAGGTTTGGAAACGGATCCTTTTTCTTTGTAGCAGGGGAGCCCTGTTTGGATGAACAATGGATCACCACATGCAGGGGTGAAGAAAAGATAAAGGCAAGTACTCTTTTCTCTGCTCTGCACGTCTCACTCCCGATTCATTTAACTAGGGCTTCTCGGTTTGGACAGAACAGGGATTCAAATCGGCGCGGTATATCACCTTCAAAAACAGAAACTTTTCAAAGTATTTTATAATAGGAAAATTTTTACGTGAGTAAAATGGACAACTTATTTATAACTAAGCATTGGATGGGCCAGACGGGCTCATCATTTTAGACCGGTCCATGGATCGGTCCCAACGTTCGGGACAAATAGACTTTTTCTTATAACTAACCATTAGGCGGGTTAGACGCGCTCGTTAGTTTAGATAGGTCGGCCAGTAGCGTGCCGTGCCAAAATGGCCGGCCGTATGGGTTCCCTTGGCCATAGCCCGTGCCCTCAGAGAGTGAAATTGAGGTATTAATTTTTGAGGTACTTTCCTGTGCTGTGCTCCCCATCTTCCTCCTTTTACAGCTGTTCGTCCCCACTACTTTACACCTTTCATTTCTTGATTTTGGCTGTCGCATGCTCCTTGGTCCTTCCAGGCCATTTCCCACTTCTTCTTGTCGGCCATTCGAGCAAAGAGGCAGAGACCGACATGACTATCAAATGGATCGTCCTTTCAATGGCTCACATCACACGGCCCCACACGGCTAGACGAAACGCAGGAGCATGCATAGGATTCTACAGGTCTTTCCATCTAGTAAAAGAATCTGGCGTGATGGCCCCTCAGGACCCCACACGCCTTGACATTAACCCAAAAAAAAAGGTCTTCCTAGTTTCAGCCTTTGGCTTCTTTATTTCACCACCTCACATATGATGGCATCCATCTTCCACCCTTTGACTACCTGATACAGGTGGTGCTCTTTGCATTTTGATCGATAGTACTGCAACTCCACTCTGCATCTTTATTTCACCACCGAGGTTAGTTCCTTCGTTTCATTGTACAAACATCTTTCTGCAACTCTTCTTGCTCTATCCTCTATTTTAGAAGTTTTTTTTACTCCTTTCGTAATTGATGCCGTAAGTATTTAAGAGGGTGACGGATGAATTAGGATTAAAGTATATTGATGTCTCATTTTATGTAAAAAACGGATCTCCACAGATATATGAACTTTTTTTTTTCAAAAAGTCTACATAGCCCGGGACAAAATCCGGGCTGTGTAGCACGGCTCTTTTTTTTTTTTATAATCATATGGTAAGTCCTCACACACACTCCCCCAAATCCATCACCATCCTATGGAATGATCCCTGGTTCTTTATGTGTAATGGAGGTACCTCACAGACTGAGCTTTATCACTCAATAATGAAAATTTCTAATCCTTTTCTTGGTGGTGTACAATGGTAGTCTCCTCTCTCTCTCTCTCTCTCTCTCTCTCAATGTGTACGGAGACCATGAAATTGTTTTATTTAAAACATGTTTTCAACATCTAATCAAGATCAGTCATGCTTCATTAAGATCAATGGCAAGAACAATAGATAGAGAGACTTGGGTGATGGGAGACTCCAGCATTTTATCCTAATTTTAGATCTATCTTCATAGAGTGGGTCTTATCAAATATTAGACCATTACAATACAAATAGATAGAGAGACCAGTTGTAATTTTGTTTACAAATCCAGATCGTTTCTACCATTGGATCAGTGATATGTGGCCTCTCCACCATTTGATCTTCTGCCACGGATCGGTGATATTCCGTCAATTGATCAACGATCCTCATCTTTTCTATCATTGTAGTGTGGATCTTAGATTTTCCCACCGATTGATATGATGATCCATAGTTTTTTGTGCTATTGGTTTGATAATCAGTAACTTGTACTGTTAGACCAACCAACCAAATTTACGGACGACCGAGGTAAGTAGGATCTCTTCTTTTCTTTAGTGGGCCATATCCAAGAGTTTTGAATTCTTTCTTGATGATTCCAAGCATTAGCGGGCCAGCAGATGGAACATGGAATCCTCTTAATGTTTAATGGGCCATCATGGTTTCACTTCCAAATGAAGATGACACTCTATTCTACATGATGCACACTTTGGGTTATGGAGTGGGGTGGTGTCTTTTATTTTTATGATGCACACTTTGGGTTATGGTGTGGGGGTGGTGTCTTTTATTTTTATGTTTTTATCCACATTCGCTCTACCTCTTGCACCAAGATTAGAAAATGCCAAACACGCCAAACTCAAACTCATAAAAAAAAAAAAAAAAAAAACTCATGGGAGTCAATTTGGTCACTCATGAGATGCATTTTACATTTAAATTATTAATTATTATAGAAGTATTTAAAATTTAAATTTAATTTTTATAAAGATAAATATACTTTACTCCAGTTGTATTCATGATAATTAATTCAATTAATATGTTTACATAGTACAGACATAAACATTAGAAGTAAACAAAAGGAAAAGGAAGAGGAAGAGAGAGAGAATGTCCTTCCAACATCTTTTTCTATATATACTACAGTCTACGGACTGTCTCGGCTCTTGTTCAAATTGGGGTGACTCTGTTGAGTCAGGAATCACAAACCAACTCCAATAATTTTTGGACCTTGTTCTTTACATGGGGATCTAGAACTGTGAGCCTATTCTTAAGAAGTCTTGAACAGTTTAAACATAGGCTTCTCCAAAATATACACTCTTTCATGAATGGGATTGATAAACCTTTTAAATCATAACATGGTGTCTTCGAAGAAAATTCGGATCTCTCACATGAGCTATTATTTGTCGATCGTAGGTTTCACACTTCCTCACGCACACCCACAACAATAAAAAAAAAACCAGAATTATATGTGCTATGTCGAGGCCCCCAAAAAATAGATATGCATGAAGTTTAGAATGAATATATATATATATATATTTATATCGGGTAAAAATCCCTTAAATTTGATAACGTTCAAATCATGTCAAAGATTGAATGATCTCCTTATAACACCTGGTCCTTTCTGACAAGCTTTTGGATGTGTTAACCTTCACACCAGCTGAAAAAACCGTAGGGTTCTTTTTAGAGCCAAAATTTCTTCTCTCCTAGTGAGCTAAAAAGTATCATATCATCTGTAAATAGTATGTGTGACATAGCCTCGCCACTTTGACTTAAAATCAGTAATTGTCCCCATCTCTCTAGATTTTATCAAAAGCCATTCCAAAATCCTCCACTAAAATTGTAACTTGAAAAAGGAAAGAAGGAATTCCCTTGTTGGATACCTCTAGAAGCTTTAAATAACTTTGAAGGAGAGCCATTTAGTAGAACATAGAATGATGTAGTAAAAATACACTCATGCATCCACCTACGTCAAATTTAAGTAATATGTAATCTACAAAATTTCAATCTATGTGATAATAAGCTTTCTCCAAATTAACGTTGAAAATAACCCCCTCAGTGCTAGATCTCTTCCTAAAATTTCATTGAGTTCATTTGCAATCAATACTCCATTAAAATCTGCCTGTTAGCTACAAATACCCCCTAAATGGGGCAGCAACCCCACGTGAGTGGCAGACAGCCTTGCAGTAATGTGGTGAACTGTGATTATGGGTAAAACCTCACTGGATCCAGACTCCCTCTCCTCTCCTCACCTCTCCGTCTGCCTTCTTTTACCGCTAATTGTCCCCACCAATTTGGACCTTTCATTTTCTTGATTTTGTCTTTTGCATGCTCCTTCCTGGCCATTTCCCACTCATCTTGTCGGTTATTCGAGCAAAGAGGCAAAGGCCTTTATTTCAATCCACATGACTCAAATGGATGAGTCTTCCTTTCAGTGGCTTACATCACATCACACGGCCCCACACGGCTAGACTAAAGGCAGGAGCATCCATTGGATACTTCTCAGGTCTTTCCATTCCATCTAGTAAAAGAATCTGGTGTTATGGCCCCTCAGGGCCCCACACGTATTGACTTAAAAAAAAAGAAGGGACTGTTTTAAAGCTGACAATAGTCCCAGAACAGTCAAAAAATATATATTTACCGCAGAGCTGTTCAATTCGTAGGATATCGCAAGCTGCGATATCGTATGATATCCCACAATCACTTGAATAGTTCGTGCATTTTTTTTCCTAGACCGTGGGACCACCAAACTACCATCCAAACCGTTGGATAGCTATATGAGTGTAAGAACTAATATCGTACTAAATTTGAACCGTTGATCTATCATGATTATAAAAAAGCTTGCAAACAAAAATAAACGTGGCTTATAATTTATAAAACAATGTGACTTGCTTGCAAATTTCTCGATAATCGTGATAGATCAATGGTTCAAATTTTGTGTGATATTAATTCTTACACTCATACAGCTATCTAACGGTTTGGATGGTGGTTTGGTGGTCCCACAATCAAGGAAAAAAGAAAAAGACTGACTGTTCAAGTCTTCTCGCTTTGATTGTGGGATATCTTACATCCATAGGATATCGCAGCCTGCGATATCCTATGGATTAAACAGCTCTGCGGTAAATATATAATTTTCGGCTTTTCTGGGGCAATTGTCAGCTTTAAGACTGTCCATATGGTAATTGTCCGAAAAAAAAAAAGTCTTTCTATTTTCCGCCTTTGGCTACTTTATTTCACCACCCCACATATGTCATCCATCTTCTTCCCTTTGGCTATTTGAAACAGGTGGTGCTCTTTGCATTTTGATCGATACTGCAACTCCGCTCAAGTTATACAGCCACTCTGCATCTTTATTTCACGCCTGAGGTCAGTTCCTTCATTTCATTGTACAAACATCTTTCTGGAGCTCTTCTTGCTTTTTTTGAGAAATCTTTTTACTCCTTTGGCAATTTGTGCTATAAGTATTTAAGAGGGTGATGGATGAGTTAGGACTAAAGTATATTGATATCTCATTGTATGTACAAAAATGGATCTCCACTGATATATGATCATTTTTTCCACAAGACTAGTCCTCACACACTCCCCCAAGCCCATCATGCACCATCAGCGCTATAGCCATGGAATGATCCCCGATGGTTTATGTGTTATGGAGGTACCTTACCGACTGAGCTTCATCACTCAATAATGGAAAATTTTAATCCTTCGCTTGGTGGCGCACAAATAGATGGTTTAAAAAAGACTTAAAAAACACCCAAAAAAAAAAAAAAAGGACCATTGTAAAATGAAGTTACACTTTATTTGAAGGGTGTTTACAACATCTAATCAAGATCAGTCATGTTTAAATTAAGATCAATGGTGAGAACAATAGATAGAGAGACATGGGGGATGGGAGACTCCAGCATTTAATCCTAAGTTTAGATCTATCTTCATGGAGTGGGTCTCATCAAGTATTAGACCATTACAATACAAAGTAAGCTTTCATTTGATCTCGAATAATTGTAATTTTGTTTACAACTCTAGATCTTTCTACCATTGGATCAATGATATGTGGCTTCTCCACCATTCGATCTTCTGCCACTGATCGGTGATGTAAGATATTCCATCACTTGATCAACAATCCTCATCTTTTCTATCATTGTAGTGTTGATCTTAGATTTTTCCACCGATTGATCGTTGATCCATTGTTTTTATGGTATTGGTTTGATAATCTGTGACTTCTACCGTTAGACCGATCAGCCAAATTTATGAAGGTCACTATGATCTGGATCTCTTTTTCTCTTTAGTGGGCCATATCCAAAAGTTTTAAATTCTTTTTTAGACGATTCCAAGCTTTAGCGGGCCAGCAGAATTACATGGAATCCTCTTGAGGCTTAATATGGGCCCTCATGATTTCACTTTCAAATGCTTATGACACTCTATTCTACATTATGCACAGTTTGGGTTATGAAGTGGGGGTGGCCTCTTTAACTTTTGGGCACGCTTGGTAAACACAAAGGAATCCTCTATATAGAGGATTCCCTCAATCTCCTAGAACCAACATATCCATAGATAGGAGTTCAAATGAGAGTTCTAGGAATTCAAAATGAGAGTTCTAGGTTTGGTATAGAGAGAGGATCCTTACAACTTGGAGGATGTAAGTATTTTAGAACTTTCTCAAACTCCTTGAAAAATCGAGACCTCCCCTTTCACATCAAAAGGGGTCCCATAGGAGTAAAAAATTTGAACGATTCAGATCGTTCAGAAGGGGTCTCACAGAAGTAAAAAAATAATATTTTAGAATTTGGACTTTTTTTGCAAATACGTCAAAATCTAGTAAGGATCTATGGCTGAAATTTGAGTAGCTAGTTGTGTTTGACCTTTCGGAAAAAACTCAGTTCATATTATTATTTTGGGGCCCACCGGAACCAAAAAAATGAAAAAAAAAGTATTTTTTTTTCCTTTTTAGGCACGATGTGAAATCAATGGTCATAAGTTTTTGACCAATTTCACATGACCCATGATGAATCAAGTTGCGAAATTTGAACTCATTGTTTTAGGCTTTTTGAAGAGACTGGACGGTTTGGATGTCGCAAATGGAAACCATAGAATTCCAAAAATCGAAACCCAATAGAAATATCTCAAAATCTAGGAGGAATAAACGGTTGAGATTTAACCAAATAGTCGTTTTGTAAGTTTTAAACATGATTAATGGTTCGGATCTTGGATCTTGATTGTGGGACCCAAAAAGTAGGTTTCCAAAGTAAAAACAAGTAATCTCTAACATGCTGCCTATTTCACTGTAGCTCCATGTTTTGTTCGTTTCTATGGGTTGTTTCCAATCCTAGAAATATTTGTATCCACCTATCTTCAACATCATTCCTCTCAAGACCCATGCTCACCTAAATGTGGAAATTTCACACATGCGCGGAAAAGAGTGAGGACTCCCCGGTGCATTTATGTTTTTCTCCACGTTCGCTGTACCCTCTTGCACGAAGGTTAGAAAATGCTAAACTCGCCCAACTTAAAAGAAATCTCATGGGAATCAATGTGGTCACTCATGAGATGCAATTTTCATTAAAATCATTGTAAGATATTTAAAAATTAAATTAAATATATGTAAAGATGAATATACATTAATCCAGCTGTATTGATGATAACTAATTCAATTAATATATTTATATATTACAGATATGAACATTAGAAGAAAACTAAAACAAGAGTGAGACAGAGAGAGAATGTCCTTCCAACATCTTTTTATACATATATAGAAGTCTTCGGAATGTCTCGCCCCCTGTTTAAATTGGGGTGACTCCGTTGAGTTAGGAATCACGAGCCAACTCCACCGGTTTTTGGACTTTGGTTTTTACAAGTGGATCTAGACATGTGAGCCCATTATTGAGAAGTATTGAAAAGTTTAAACATAGGATTTTCCAAAATACCCTTTCCTTAGAGGGATTAATAAAACTTTAAATCATAATATGGGTTCTTTGAAGAAAATTCTGACTTCTCACGTGAGTTATTGTTTGTCGGTTGTAGGTTTTGCGCTTTCTCACGCACACATACTATAATCTGAGAAAAAATACCATTATCTGTGCTAAGCCTAGGCATCCAAACATTAATATATATTCATAAAGTTTTGAAATTTCCTTTAATCAAGAAAAAATGACATGTAGCAGCAAAATTTTGTAATAATAAAAGTTAACAATACAAAAATAACATTTATAATCATAAAATAAAAATTTTCAAATGATGACAAATAAGTGAATAGTGAGAACGTTATTATTACTTTTGAGATGATAATTTATTATTGTTATTATTATAATCACAATAGTATATTGCATGGTTTCAAGACCCGGACTTGGGACTTGTCTCGGGCATGGTTTCAACTTTTTAATAACCTTTGGACGGAGCTCATTTGACCGTAAATTTCTATGCATTCAACTCCTATGTAATCTGATGCTAAAAAATAGGAGGTCAATATTTTTTTAAGGATTTTGTTTTCTACAGTGACTAGGAGATTAAACTGGAAACCACCGGCCAGGGATCGATCCCTGGCAGGAAGAATTAGAGCTCCCGAGATTTTCTTTCTTATCAGCACTGGATGCAAATGGGATGATCTATCACCTTTAAATTATCCTTAAAAATATGCATGAACGAAGAACAAAAAATTTAAAATTGCATGTTTTACACATAATCAATCTACTATTGATTCCTAGTAATCTTCGAGTGCATTTATATTCATTTTGAGCCATTTGGGTTTTTGATAAGAAAGGGTTTTTGATAAGAAAGCGCCCTTCTAGGGATGTATAAGGCCTCATTTGATTATGATGGAATCAGATTTAGAGTCGCCTTTGGCATGGTCGCGTGAAAAAAGGGGCAAGAAAATGTGATCCAACCCCAGATAGCAAAAATGCAGCTGAACATTACATGTTGAAGTGGGCCAATCTATAGGGATTGAATCTTGGCCTTGTGTAAGATTTTGGCCTCATTTGAGGGTGGGACTAGTAGAATTTTGTGTCTTATCACTGCCCAATCTTGTTCAATTAGTTATGAAATTTCTACTCCAAACAAAAGTTTTTCTCGTGATCAGATTGATTCATGTCTAAAACGTTTAATTGAAAGAAATGACCCATTCTTCTAAGTGTATTTCTTGAAATACTGTGAAATTATGGTTGAAGGTATTTTTGGACCCATTCTTAAAAAAACTCATTTTTGACAAAAGAAAATGGTAATTCGGATAACACAATCATTTTAACAAAATGTTGTCTAGCATTTTGTGCATCAAAAGAAAAAAGACCCAAAATACATCTGCTGCCAACAGAAGTAGAAATTTGGGTATGTGAACCAGGCCCCATTGCCCTTGCATTCGCCGGCTTATGTAAAGCTAATATTTTTGCCCATGTCTTAACAAATGACCGGTACCCACTTTTGATTCTGCACTATAAATATTACCACAAAATTTGGATTTTGCATTTTGGACATTCTTTCCTTCTCCAACAAATTCAAACATATTATATATATATATATATTCCAAATTATTGAAGTTCTATTCCCGGTGGATGCTCTACGTGAACTACTAGCAGAGGGGGTGACAAATCACCTACTTCATCTTCTAATTCAATAAAATCCGCTTCTCCTCCTAAATTAACGGAAGAAGATTTTGTAAGAACTCTTCTAGAAGATCATCTAGCCATATTTCCAAAAATAAAATTTAAAAATAATCATAATAATAGCCTTCTTTTTGTGATAATTAAAATAAGAAAGGGGAGAAAATGAGAGCTAACATAATATATTATAAACTTATAAATATGGAATCTCAAATTTAAATGATATAAATACTTCCAAATTTTTTAAGGTCCTTTTAATTTTGACTGTTGATGACTTGTTCTTTGGCCCTCCAAAAACTTCTCAGAGAAGGTGAAAGAGTTGAATACTTCGAGAGAGATCCAGAGAGTGAGAGAGTTGTATAATTTCGTGAGAAATGAGAATGGGAGGGGTTAAACTATTTATAGATTTTGTAAAATCCAAAAGACACAAATACCCCTTATATGATCGTTTTGTGGCCGTTAGGAGAAGGTCAAATGGATAATTTACATGACACTAGCCGTCAGGCGGACCAGGTGGGCCGACCGTTATGGATAGGTCGTCCCATAGCTTATGGTGCCAAAACGAGCTGCTATGCCAGATCCCTCTGCCCAACACGACCCGTGCCATGACGGCCCCGGCCTGCCCCCATTTGACATCCCTATCACCGAGTGAAATTGAAGTATTAATTTTTTAGCTTTCCTGTGCTCTCCTCCCCATCTTCCTTCTTTTACAGCTGTTTGTCCCCACTACTTTCCACCGACCGATGTGACTATCAAATGTATCATCCTTTCAATGGCTTACATCACACACGGCCCCGCACGGCTAGACTAAACGCAGGAGCATGCATAGGATACTTCTCAGGTCTTTCCATCTAGTAAAAGAATCTGGTGTGATGGCCCCTCAGGACCCCACACACCTTGACTTGAAAAAAAATAAAAAAGTCTTTCTAGTTTCTCCCTTTGTCTTCTTTGTTTCACCACCCCACACCCCTTGACTTAAAGGAAAAAAAATAAAATAAAGTCTTTCTAGTTTCTCCCTTTGGCTTCTTTATTTCACCACCCCACATATGATGGCATCCATCTTCCGCCCTTTGGCTACCTGAAACACGTGGTGCTCTTTGCATTTTGATCGATACTGCAACTCCACTCTGCATCTTTATTTCACCTCTGAGGTCAATTCCTTCGTTTCATTGTCCAAAGATCTTTCTAGAACTCTTCTTGCTCTACCCTCTATTTTAGAATTTTTTTTTTTTTTTTTTTTTTACTCCTTTGGTAATTTATGCCATAAGTATTTAAGAGGGCGATGGATGAATTAGGACTAAAGTATATTGATATCTCATTTTATGTAAAAAAAACGGATCTCCACATAAATATGATCATTAAATTTTTTTTATCATACGGTAAGTCCTCACACACACTCCCCAAGTCCATCACCATCCCATGGAATGATCCTAGTTCTTTATGTGTGATGGAGGTACCTCACAGACTGTGCTTTATCACTCAATAATGAAAATTTCTAATCCTCTGCTTGGTGGTGTACAATGGTAGTCTCCTCTCTCTCTCTCTCTCTCTCTCAATGTGTAGGGAGACCATGAAATTTTTTTATTTGAAATGTGTTTTCAACATCTAATCAAGATCAGTCATTGTCACGTCCCCAAAATACAGCCAAGGAATAATGTGAAAAATATGAATAAATAATTATTTTCCTGTGTTTAATACAACACAAGCTTTCGAAAGTAGACCCACATAAAATTTCAACCCGTTGTGAGTCAAAATAAATTTCATTAAATGCAGCGGAAGCTTTATTCAATTGGTATCAAATGATCATAAATGAGATACAACACAAATTCAGATAAAACAATAATAGTTAAAGTTATAAAATAAATTAAATAATTTCTAAAAGAGGTCTCAACACTAAAAGAAAATTCATTTAAAATAACTCTAAGGTAACATTCCCTCTTGTGCGGGCTCAGACGGCTCCAAAGTCATCTCCGGCATCCCACTCAGGTTCGTCAACTAGTTCAAACGCTTGAAACGTTTGACCATCCTCCGTCTCCACAGTAGGATAGGGGTCGGTACCTATGCACTAATAAACAAAGTAAACAGCAAGTACGAAAACATAATTCATAAATAAAATACATGATCAATGTGAGTAATGACAGGTAATGATCATAAGAGAATAACATCACGAAAATGATGAAAAGAATGTATAACCTAAATCCAATCTACACAAATAGAGCAATACAATAATCATATAGAAGCATTCCTACTGTTTTGAATAGTCAACCCTAACTATAAAGCGGGAAAACACGTTCGAAGGCCGGCGGTCATAAACCGGTTTGTAATCGAAATCGTAAGCTGAATAAACCGGTTCAAAATTCGGATATTACTGTGTCCGCACACATCGGTGATCAGCCGTCCAAATACAACTGCAGTCGTTCAAATCATAGTAAAATAGATAAAGCTCTGACACAGAATCCTAAGTCAAAGTGATTGGCTGGCTGCACAGTAATCCACAATCGAATACCAATCAAATCAGTCAATTAAACCGCTACAATATCTCAATCGATTGCCAGGCCACATCACGGTCCATATCTAATCAACATAGGGTATGCAACTAATATACCAACATCAATCTCAATTATGTATGCAAACTCGAAGGTTAATGAATAATCACAAATCAATCATAAGGTCAAACAGAAGGTCTCATACCCAACAACCACATGAATCCCTAATAAATAAAATATCAAAGCACCCCTTTTCAATCAATGGTGCATAGACTCAATTAAGGGTTTTCCAATAGAGATGGATTGATCTCGAATCCCTCTGCCCAACACGACCCGTGCCGTGACGGCCCGGCCTGCCCCCATTTGACATCCCAATCACCGAGTGAAATTGGAAGTATTAAATTTTTAGGTACTTTCCTGTGCTCTCCTCCCCATCTTCCTTCTTTTACAGCTGTTTGTCCCCACCACTTTCCACCGACCGATATGACTATCAAATGGATCATCCTTTCAATGGCTTACATCACACACGGCCCCACACGGCTAGACTAAACGCAGGAGCATGCATAGGATACTTCTCAGGTCTTTCCATCTTGTAAAAGAATCTGGTGTGATGGCCCCTCAGGACCCCACACGCCTTGACTTCAAAATAAAAATAAAAAAGTCTTTCTAGTTTCAGCCTTTGGCTTCTTTATTTCTCTACTCCAGATTGGGACTTCATGGTCCGTTTGGTTGAAGATCTCGATCCACATATGATGGCATCCATCTTCCACCCTTTGGCTACCTAAAACAGGTGGTGCTCTTTGCATTTTGATCGATACTGCAACTCCACTCTGCATCTTTATTTCACCTCTGAGGTCAGTTCCTTCGTTTCATTGTCCAAAGCTCTTTCTAGAACTCTTCTTGCTCTACCCTCTATTTTAGAATTTTTTTTTTTTTTTTTTTTTACTCCTTTGGTAATTTATGCCATAAGTATTTAAGAGGGTGATGGATGAATTAGGACTAAAGTATATTGATATCTCATTTTATGTAAAAAAACAGATCTACACATAAATATGATTATTAATTTTTTTTTATCATACGGTAAGTCCTCACACACTCCCCAAGTCCATCACCATCCCATGGAATGATCCTGGTTCTTTATGTGTGATGGAGGTACCTCACAGACTGTGCTTTATCACTTAATAATGAAAATTTCTAATCCTCTGCTTGGTGGTGTACAATGGTAGTCTCCTCTCTCTCTCTCTCTCTCTCTCAATGTGTAGGGAGACCATGAAATTGTTTTATTTAAAACGTGTTTTCAACATCTAATCAAGATCAGTCATTGTCACGTCCCCAAAATACAGGATAACGTGAAAAATATGAATAAATAATTATTTTCCTGTGTTTAATACAACACAAGCTTCCAAAAGTAGACCCACATAAAATTTCAACCCGTTGTGAGTCAAAATAAATTTCATTAAATGCAGCGGAAGCTTTATTCAATTAGTATCAAATGTTCATAAATGAGACACAACACAAATTCAGATAAAACAATAATAGTTAAAGTTGTAAAATAAATTAAATACTTTCTAAAAGAGGTCTCAACACTAAAAGAAAATTCATTTAAAATAACTCTAAGGTGACATTCTCTCTTGTGCGGGCTTAGATGGCTCCAAAGCCATCTCCGGCATCCCACTTAGGTTCGTGAACTGATTCAAACGTTTAAAACGTTTGACCATCCTCCGTCTCCACAGTAGGATAGGGGTCGGTTCCTATGCACCAATAAACAAAGTAAACAGCAAGTACGAAAACATAATTCATAAATAAAATACAAGATCAATGTGAGTAATGACAGGTAATGATCATAAGAGATTAACATCACGATAATGACGAAAAGAATGTATAACCTAAATCCAATCTACACAAATAGAGCAATACAATAATCACATAGAAGCATTCCTACTGTTTTGAGTGGTCAACCTTAACTATAAAGCGTGAAAACACGTTCGAAGGCCAGCGGTCATAAATCGGTTCGTAATCGAAATCGTAAGCCGAATAAACCGATTCAAAATTTTAATATTACAGTGTCCGCACACATCGGTGATACAACTGCAGTCGTTCAAATCATAGTATAATAGACCTAATGATCTATAAAGCTCTGACACAGAATCCTAAGTCAAAGTGATTGGCTGGCTGCACAGTAATCCACAATCGAATACCAATCAAATCAGTCAATTAAACCGCTACAATATCTCAATCGATTGCCAGGCCACATCACGGTCCATATCCAATCAACATAGGGTATGCAACTAATATACCAACATCAATCTCAATTATGTATGCAAATCCGAAGGTTAATGAATAATCACAAGTCAATCCTAAGGTCAAACATAAGGTCTCATACCCAACAACCACATGAATCCCTAATAAATAAAATATCAAAGCACCCCTTCTCAATCAATGGTGCGTAGACTCAATTAAGGGTTTTCCAATAGAGATGGGTTGATCTCGAATCCAATAGGATTTCCCTGAGGTCATACGAAGTACTAAACCCCATGTTGATAAGATACCATGTGCCCGAACAATATTTACTCGATCCAAAGATCTAATTAATAGAGTTCAAAAATATAATCTTAACACATTGAAAACCAAAGATATCATTTAATATTTAATTTACAAATAATAATGATAAATTACAATTTTAATTTATAGTTTTAGAAAACCTGAAGACCTCATTCAAAACATTTTCCACATTCAAAATAGCCAAAGGATTTAATTTGGATTTATAAAACAACCAAGGCTCTTTTCCCAAAAACAAATAGTTATGTCACATGGGACTCTTTTCTCCAAAATGAGTCCGGGTCAACAACTCATACACATAACCTTTTCTCACCTTCACACTCACACACCCCATTCTGAAAATATAATGTGCTTTTTTTCCAAATTCTTAGAAACTTAGGGCCCGTTCTTTTAGTAGAATTCATAGAATTCATGTCTGGTGCTTGTCTGGGAATTTCAAATGCTGGCATTTGAAATACTGCTGAATTCTAGAATCCTGAATTCCCTGTTTCATTCAAAGGCCTGAATTCCTGTCTGAGAATTCTAAATTCCCTAACTCCACAAATTCCCTGTTTCATAGCTAAAGAATTTCTACCTGAAATTAGAACCCTACATGTATTAGTACTGTACACATTCAAGTGTAAATTGCCAATGCCACCTATATATATACAGATCCCCACATAATTCCATAATTTAAGCATCTCAAAAAAATCATTGAAATGCTAATATAATAAATTAAAAATGCTAACATAATGAATTACATGCACCCAAAGTCCATCAAAAACAAGATCACACTATCAATCTCACGTATCCAAATTATGTTAGCCCATCAAAACCTACCTAATATGGTTTATATAGTAATCCATAAGACAGAAAGCTGATCAAACATCCAAAATATGTTTACAAAGTCATCCAAATGACATAAAGTACTTAAACAACTAACAACTTGAAATTAACAAGGTTTAATAAAGTCCTCCATTCATATGGGCCAAAATGTATACTGAAAGACTTCTCATTCATGGAGTATGGCCTGATCTTCTCGGATGGAAATTTGTCTCCAGCCATTTTATCTACAAACAAAATAATTTTAAGGATTCTGTTGTAATGTAATTGAGAAGGTCATTATGTACAAACAAAATAATCCAATGCGAGTAAAGTATCAAATGCAAATTCAAACAAAATAAAATAACTGATACAAGTAAAACAACTTAATGACCAACTTAATTGTATATATCATGGAAGCATTAGTATCACATTAAATCGGAGAAAAAAGTTAAATAAGAATTGATACCTTCCATTGAGTGCTAAGACTGTAGCTTTAAATAAACCAACTTAATTCGCCCCAATCCTACAATAAGAAAATACCAAATTTATGGCAACTTAACAGAGGACTATGCTGTATCATCAACCATTTGATTTCTATATAATGTGGTTGTCAGAAAAACTATGTTGTATGTAAACACCACATTTATGGCAGACAATTTTCATGCTAAGAATATTTTAATTCAAAATATGGGGTGCAGAGCCCAGAGTTTGTATTCAAAAGAGGAACTACTTTTGGATGATTTATGAGTTTGTCAAACCATTTGGCTGAAAAAAGAGCCAGGGAATTGCTCTTGGATGCTACCATATGGTCGGCATGTATGATGACCCAGTAAAGAATAATGCAACTGCAAAAGTGATTGCTAATCAAATTGTAGCATTTTTTCTCATTGGTTCTTTCTTTTGGTATAGAAGATTATGAAATTATGAATAGCTCTGGGTCCTGGAACCTCCCCAAAGTGGATAGCACGTCTTTTCTTTTTCTTCCTTATGCAAAGAAATACAAATGCCTGGACTTGGATCACGTCAGAACAATATCAAGACTGCTCATTGGCATATTCATCTTTTTTTTTTTTTTTTATGGCAGAAAGGAAATATTATCCAGTGGATCTCTTGATGGAACCTTCAACGACTACATCTTACAACATTAGAATTTCTATATTTATTAGGAATGGCTTATACAAAGCAGGTCAACAAAAAAAATAAGAAAAGCACATCCTATTTCAATATGCAACTTGTACACGTCTTTATCAGTATCATTGGATGATTGAAAATTGGGAACTATGACTAGAGATTCATCACAAGGCTTCCGTTTACATGCACGCTCAATTTTGATGATGATTCAAGAAGGCTTCTGATCCCTCCATCTTTCATTCAGAATAAGAAAAAATAGAAGTATGAACCAATTTCCATGCTTTGGAAATAAGAAATCAGTAAGAAGAAGAAGAATCATTCATCTCAAAAGAAATCACAACATGAACAGATCAAGCAAGCAAATAGAGAGAAGAATCAATCACATACAAACCCTAAAAAAAAAAAAACAAGCAAGGAAATAGAGGGAAAAGACTCAGAAATATAGAAAAATGAAGAGGGGGTGTGGTTGTAGAAGATTCACACCTTCAGATCCATTGCCGTTGCCGGAAAACGAATGAAGTAGATGACCGTTGGCGTTCCCGGAAGATATGGTCGTCGGTATGAAAACTCCCGTCTCTAGCAAGTTTTCCAAATCCTTGTTGCCTCTTTGGTATTCCAAATCCGGCCTTTTTAGGGATTTCAAATACCTAGAATCTCAAAAGTCAGCGAATTCTGATAAAGAAACGCAGAATTCCTGACAGGAATTCTAAATTCCAAGACACCCTGAATTCCTGTCAGGAATTCTAGTAAAAGAACGGGCCCTTAATGTTCTGTCACAACAGAACTCACTTTATCCCATTACACGATAAGAACAAAACTGCCTCACACAGAACACGTCCCAGAAAATATGGGTTTATCGCCTACACGTCTACGGTGCTTGAATAGTGAGCTCCACTGGGTCCCACCCTAAGATTAACCACAATTTCATGATCGCCCAGCCCTGTACGGCTAGCGGGGCGGCCCAGATCTGTGATCAGTGCTTCCCACAGACCCCACATCATGATTAAATGAAAGAAATACCATATCAGGGACTCACGTCCCAGCAAAAATAAAGGTCTGGATGACAGCCGGATGGGACCCACTCCTCACGGGTCGAGAGTCTCTAGGGTCGCCTGTGGGTCCACCTTCGGATCCATGGATTTGATCGTCCAGTGGATCCCACAACATGATTATGTACAATTAAAATATTTTCAAAGTAACTCATGCCCAAAATTTAAAATGAAAAGATGGTGGCCATATATGTGCAAGGTCTCATCACAAAAAGAAAAAAATCAAACCTTAAGGGCATAAAAGAGGTTTCTACAAGCATCCACACACGAATCAAAGAGGAATACAAGTATTAAATTTACAAATTATGATTAGGTACTTGCCTGAGGTCCACGGTTGAGGGAGACGGTTTAGAATTCTTATTGCAAAAGCCCAAAGCCCTAACCCAGAAAAGTTGGAAGAGAGAAAATTGTGTGTGAAAATAAAAGAGTGTGGTGGTGTAGTATAAATAGAGAATAATAATAAGAGTTGTAATCTAACTTAAATTCTAAAAAGAATAGAGTCTGGGTGCTAAATAGATAGGAGTTTGGATTAGAGAAGAATTAGAGTTTCGGTTAGAAAAGAATTATACCCACTAGACTAGGCCTAGGTTTACTATGAGTCAAGACACCTATCAAACAAACCTAACTCACCAAACCTAAGCCTAACGTGGTTCCCACTTAGACTAATCGCGTATTTAAAATACAATCAATTATATAATAATAATAAAATAAATAATATATATATAATCAAAACGTCACAGTCACGCTTCATTTAAGATCAATGGCAAGAACAATAGATAGAGAGACTTGGGTGATGGGAGACTCAAGCATTTAATCCTAAGTTTAGATCTAATTTCATACAGTGGGTCTTATCAAATATTAGACCATTACAATACAAAGAAAGCTTTCTTTTGATCTCGAACAATTGTAATTTTGTTTACAAATCCAGATCGTTTCTACCATTGGATCAGTGATATGTGGCTTCTCCACCATTTGATCTTCTGCCACGGATCGGTGATACTCCATCAATTTATCAACGATCCTCATCTTTTCTATCATTGTAGTGTGGATCTTAGATTTTCCCACCGATTGATCTGATGATCCATAGTTTTTGGTGCTATTGGTTTGATAATCTGCGACTTGTACTGTTAGACCGACCGGCCAAATTTATCGAGGACCGAGGTCAGTAGGATCTCTTCTTTTCTTTAGTGGGCCGTATCCAAGAGTTTTGATTTCTTTCTTGACGATTCCAAGCTTTGGCAGGCCAGCATATGGAACATGGAATCCTCTTAACGTTTAATGGGCCCTCATGGTTTCACTTCCAAATGCAGATGACACTCTATTCTACATGATGCACACTTTGGGTTATGGAGTGGGGTGGTGTCTTTTATTTTTATGTTTTTATCCACATTCGCTCTACCCTCTAGCACCAAGATTAGAAAATGCTAAACTTGCCCAACTCATTAAAAAAATAATCTCATGGGGAGTCAATGTGGTCACTCATGAGATGCATTTTATATTTAAATTATTATAAAAGTATTTAAAATTTAAATTAAATATTTGTAAAGATAAATATACATTACTCCAGCTGTATTCATGATAATTAATTCAATTAATATGTTTACATAGACATAAACATTGGAAGTAAACAAAAGGAAGAGGAAGAGAGAGAGAATGTTGTTCCAACATCTTTTTCTATATATACTACAGTCTGGACTGTCTCGGCCCTTGTTCAAATTGGGGTGACTCTATTGAGTCAGTAATCACGAGCCAACTCCAATAATTTTTGGACCTTATTCTTTACATGTGGATCTAGACATGTGAGCCCATTGTTGAGAAGTCTTGAACAATTTAAACGTAGGCTTCTCCAAAAAGTACACTCTTTCATGAATGGGATTAATAAACCTTTAAATCATAACATGGTGTCTTTAAAGAAAATTCGGATCTGTCACATGAGCTATTTTTTGTCGATCGTAAGTTTCACACTTCCTCACGCACACCCACAACAATTAAAAAAAAAAAAGAATTATATGTGCTATGCCGAGGCCCCCCAAAATTAGATATGCATGAAGTTTAGAATATATATATATATTTATATATAGGGTAAAAATCCCTTGGATATGATAACGTTCAAATCATGTGAAAGATTGAATGATCTCCTTAAAACACCTGGTCCTTTTTGGCAAGCTCTTGGATGTGTTAACCTTCACACCAGCTGAAAACATCGTAGAGTTTTTTTAGAGCCAAAATTTCTTCCCTCCTAGTGAGCTAAAAAGAATCATATCATCTGTAAATAGTACGTGTGACATAGCCTCCCCACTTTGACTAAAAATCAGTAATTGCCCCCGTCTCTATAGGTTTTATCAAAGCGATCCCAGAACCCTCCACTACAATTGTAACCAGAAAAAGTAAAAAGGGAATTCCCTTGTTGGATACCTCTAGAAGCTTTAAATAACTTTGAAGGAGAGTCATTTAGTAAAACATAGAATGATGTAGTATAAATACACTCATGCATTCACCTACGCCAAATTTGACTAATATGTAATCTACAAAATTTCAATCCACGTGATAATAAGCTTTCTCCAAATAAACCTTGAAAATAACCCCCTCAGCTCTAGATCTCTTTCTAGAATATTGATGAGTTCATTAGCAATCAATACTCCACCAAAATCTGCCTATTAGCTACAAACACCCCTTGAATGGGGCAGCAACCCCATGTGAATGGCAGACAGCCCCACAGTAATGTGGCAGACTATGATAGGCCCACTCAAGATCACCGTGGGTAATACCTCACTAGATCCGGACTCCCTCTTCTCTCCATCTGCCTTCTTTTACAGCTGATTGTCCCCACCAATTTTGACATTTCATTTTCTTGATTTTTGTCTTTTGCATGCTCCTTCCTGGCCATTTCCCACTCATCTTTATTTCAATCCACATGACTCAAATGGATGAGTCTTCCTTTCAGTGGCTTACATTACATCACACGGCCCCACATGCCTTGACTTAAAAAAAAAAAAGTCTTTTTAGTTTCTCCTTTTGGCTACTTTATTTCACCACCCCACATATGTCATCCATCGTCCTCCCTTTGGCTATTTGAAACAGGTGGTGCTCTTTGCATTTTGATCGATAGCACTGCAACTCTACTCAAGTTATATAGCCACTCTGCATCTTTATTTCACGCCTGAGGTCAGTTCCTTCATTTCATTGTACAAACATCTTTCTAGAACTCTTATTGCTCTTCCATTTATTTGAGAAATCTTTTTACTCCTTTGGCAATTTATGCCATAAGTATTTAAGAGGGTGATGGATGAATTAGGACTAAAGTATATTGATATCTCTCATTGTATGTACAAAAATGGATCTCCACTGATATACGATCATTTTTTTTTTTTAATAAGACTAGTCCTCACACACACTACCCCAAGCCTATCATGCACCATCAGCGCTACAGCCATGAAATGATCCCCGGTTGTTTATGTGTTATGGAGGTACCTCACCGACTGAGCTTCATCACTCAATAATGAAAAATTTTAATCCTCCGCTTGGTGGCGCACAAATAATTGTTTCAAAAGGACTTAAGAACACCAAAAAAAAAAGGACCATTTTAAAATGACGTTATTTTATTTGAAGGGTGTTTACAACATCTAATCAAGATCAGTCATGTTTCATTTAATTAAGATCAATGGTAAGAACAATAGATAGAGAGACATGGGTGATGGGAGACTCCAGCATTTAATCCTAAGTTTAGATCTATCTTCTTGGAGTGGGTCTCATCAAGTATTAGACCATTACAATAACAACTAAGCTTTCATTTGATCTCGAATAATTGTAATTTTGTGTACAAATCCAGATCTATTCTACCATTGGATCAATGATATGTGGCTTCTCCACCATTCGATCTTTTGCCACTGATTGGTGATATTAGATATTCCATCACTTGATCAATGATCCTCATCTTTTCTATCAATGTAGTGTTGATCTTAGATTTCTCCACCGATTGATCGTTGATCCATAGTTTTTAAGCTATTGGTTTGATAATCTGTGACTTCTACCGTATATTAGACCGATCAGCCAAATTTATCAAGGTCATTATGATCTCTTCTTCTTGTTAGTGGGTCATATCCAAAAGTTTTAAATTCTTTCTTAGACGATTCCAAGTTTTAGCGGGCTAGCAGAATTACATGGAATCCTCTTGACTCTTGAGGCTTAATATGGGCCCTCATGGTTTCACTTTCAAATGTTGATGACACACTATTCTACATGATGCACAGTTTGGGTTATGAAGTGGGGTGGCCTCTTATATTTTTGGGAACATTTGGAAAACACAAATAGAAGATTCCCTCCATCTCCTAGAGCCAACATATCCATAGATAGGATTCAAATGATAGTTCTAGGTTTGGTATTGAGAGAGGATTCCTACAATTTGTAGGATGTAAGTATTTTAGAACTTTCTCAAACTCCTTGAAAAATCGAGACCTCAACTTTTACATCAAAGCCTTCTTTGGCCATCTAGAGAATTTGAACGGTTTAGATCGTTCAAAAGTGGTCCCACAAGAGAAAAAATTAATATTTTAGAATCTGGACTTTTTTGCAAACACCTCAAAATCTAGCAAGGATCAATGATTGAGATTTGAGCAACTAGCTGTGTTTGACCTTCCGAAAATAATTCACGATTCCAATTATTATTTTGGGGCCCACCGGAACAAAAATTGAAAAAGAAAACGTATTGCATTTTTATCCCGTTTTAGGCACAATGTGAAATCAATGGTCATAAGTTTTTGACCAATTTATCATGACCCAAGATGAATTAGGTTGCGAAATTTGAACTCAAAGCTGTTTTAGGTCTTTTGAAGAGATTGGACGGTTTCGATGTTGCAAATGGAAACCACAGAATTCCAAAAATTGAAACCCAATACAAATATCTCAAAATCTATGAGGAATCAACGACTGATATTTGACCAAATAGTTGTTTTGTAGGTTTTAAACGTGATTAATGGTCCGGATCTTGATTGTGGGACCCAAAAAGTAGATTTCCAAAGTAAAAAACAGTAATCTCTAACTTACTGCCTATTTCACTGTAGCTCCATGTTTTTTTTTTTTTTTTGGGGGGGGGAGGGGTGGTCTGATCTTCAACATCATTCCTCTCTAGATCCATGCTCAACTCTATGTAGAAAATTCACGCATGTGCGGAAAAGAGCGAGGATTGTGCGACGCATATAGTTGCCAAACGTGCCCTTTATGTTTTTCTCCACATTCGCTCTAGCCTCTTGATCCAAGGTTAGAAAATGTTAAACTCACCCAACTTCAAAAATTCTCATGGGAGTCAATGTGGTCACTCATGAGATGCAATTTTCAATAAAATCATTATAAAATATGTAAAAATTAAATTAATTATATATAAAGATGAATATACATTAATCCAGCTGTATTCATGATAACTAATTCAATTAATATATTTACATATTACAGATATGAACATTAGAAGAAAACTAAAACGAGAGAGAAAGAGATATGAACATTAGAAGAAAACTAAAACGAGAGAGAGAGAGAGAGAGAGAAAGAGAGAGAGAATGTCCCTCCAACATCTTTTTACTATATGTACTGAAGTCTCCGGAATGTCTCGATCGGCCCCTGTTCAAATTGTGGTGACACCGTTGTGTTAGGAATCACAAGTCAACTCCACCAGTTTTCGGACCTGGTTTTTTACACGTGGATCTAGACATGCGAGCCCATTATTGAGAAGTCTTGAAAAGTTTAAACATAGGATTCTCCAAAATACTCTTTCCTGAGAGGGATCGATAAAACTTTAAATCATAATATGGGTTCTTTGAAGAAAATTCTGACCTCTCACATGAGTTATTGTTTGTCAGTTGTAGGTTTTCCGCTTTCTCACGCAACGCACAATAATTAAAACAAAACACAATTATATATATGTGCTAAGCCTAGGCACCCAAAACATATATATTCATGAAGTTTAAAAATTCCCTTTAATCTGGCTAAAATGACATGTACGTAGCAACAAAATCCTGTAATAATAAAAGTTAACAATCAAGAAATAACAGTTATAATCATTAAATTAAAATTTTCAGATGATGACAAATAGGTGAATAGTGACAATGTTATTATTACTTTTGAGATGATAATATATTATTGTTATTATTATAATCACACAATAGAGTATTGCATGGTTTCAAGACTCGGATTCGGGATTCGTCTTGTGCATGGCAGAGTTCGAGTCAACTCGGCCGAGTCGGGTTGAGTTCCAAGAAAATGAACAAAAAAAAAAAATCTGAAAATAAGGAAGAATAATAGGAAAACTAAAATTGGATGGACTAGCAGTCCCTTCATCCATGTAGATATTTTGAGTCTTTTTATTCTTTTATAGATTTTGGTGAAATTATAGAGTATAGAGAGTAAAATCCATGTAACCTACTATTATAGATAGCACACCTTAATATTATGAGACAAACCATTTAATTGCAACTAAAATTTAAAAGATAAATCCATATTCCAATTTTCAAATTAATTATCAACTATCAAGTGTCAATTGGCATATAACAACCATATCTTCGCCCATTCTTTCTAGTACCATGTAGAATGCCCTGCGGGTTGGATGCCATCTTCCTCATCGTCGTCATTTTGATTTTGACGATAGTATTGTTCTACATCAAAATCAAAGAAGTCTTGCCCCCTGCACTTGGAGGACCTTGTCCATAATTTGATGGATCTGGAATGAGATGTACTTGTACTCCAAATTAACCCACAGGAAAAGGTTCAAGAATTTTGTATCCTTTGTCTCCCATGATTTTTCATGCATCTGGTGGGCCCCACAAGTTGGGCTAGTTTTGGCTTGAGAATATGTTTTGATATTTCTCTACTATCAATCTGTTTTACTATTAAAAGTTAGTAAGTTTTAGGAATTCTTTTGCTTCATTAATCATTACAACAATTGTTTATTCGTTCTGCTGTGATTGTTTTGTATTTTTCTTAGGATTCACAAAAATTGCAGATTGAAGACTTTTATCATATAAAAGAGTTCTTGTCAACATCACTTTATCATACATAAGTAAGAATACTCTCCCTATTTTTTTCTTCTCGTTTAAGTATCTGTTTTCTTTGTAAGATGTTTAAGGGCTCTAATGTTCTTAGAATGTATATATAATTTAGAATATCATTTTTAGAGTTCTTCCATAAAAAGTACTCCAGCTGGTTATGAAACTTAATTGTTTTTCCAAGAAAACTCCCACATGGATTTGTACTTCATCATTTGTTGAACTGAAGCCATATTATAGGAGGGTAGCATCAAATTGTCAATCGGTTAGAAATAAAAAAAAAAGTGAAATGAACAAATTTTCTATATTTTTTAGTATGAATTCTACTTTAACCTAAGGGAAAAGTAAAACTTATAATGCTGACCTAGATTGATAAGAAAAGTCTCCAGTATAATGTTGGAGCATCAAAAAAAAAAAAAAAAGAGTCACGACTCATCAAGCTGTACATAAATGTTGCCCATGGTAATGCCAGGAAGTACTATTGGCCATAAATTTCCAAATTCTCTCCCTTATCTCATTTTGAATCCTTGCGCCTGACTAATCTTAGACTCATACTTAAGGTGATGGGAGACTTCAACATTTGATCCTAAGTTTCGATTTATCTTTATAGAGTGGGTCCCATCAAGTATTAGACCATTACCATACAAGGTAAGCTTTCATTTGATCTCAAATAACATTTGATCCTAAGTTTCGATTTTCTACCATTGGGTCGATGATATTTGGCTTCACCATTTGATCTTTTGCCACTGATTAGTGATATAATTAATCCATGACTTGATCAGTGATGCTCATATTTTCTATCATTAATTGTAGAATATAAAAAAGGATTAAAAACAATGAAGAATTAGAAATAAGAGTAAATTAAACAACTTCAAAAATCAAACTAATTGTTATGTGAGGAGAGTTTATTAAGAAAAGTAAAAACAGAGTGAACGTCTCAATTCATAAAACAAAAGAAGTTTGCCGAAGAACATTTATTTTGGCAAATTAAATGAGCTTATATAATCAAAGCTATGAAAGCTGTAAGAAAGGTAAATTGGATGATGACTCAAGCCATTTTAAGCCAGCAGATTCTCATTTTTAGATGATGGCCCCAGTGCTGTCAATCCAAAAGCTAGTGACTTGTGGAACTAAGAGACGAGCCTTGGATGCAATGTCCACCTGCACTTTAAAGTAGACACCATAACCTCCCGATCAAAAGACTAAGTATACCAGGTAAAATTCATAAGAATGCATGGATGATAATACGATCTTATGTGGGAGTAGAAAAGCCCATGTTGATTATAAAGATAAATTTGCTTTCTTAATGAAAACCAATAAAAGATCCAGCATCAAGAGTATATTAGTGTGGCTGAAATGTTGTCGTTAGTATATTGGTGTGACAGATGTTCCATTTTTAGTCTTTTGCATCCTTAATAATCAGATAAACAGTTACCATCGAAATAATCATTTAAATTAAATTGCAGATTCTAGTTTCAATTTCTTTTCCTCATGGAATGGTTTGATACTTCATTAAAATAGTTAGACAAACATCAAACTTGGATGATCCAGTCGAGACAATTTAACTATGACCTTGGTCAACATCGTGACCTGTGCATCCTGTCTCCCATGATTTTCATGCATCTGGTGGGCCCCACAAGATGGCCTAGTTTTCTCTTAAGAATATGTTTGTTATTTATCTAGTATTAATCTTTTAATATTAAAAGTTAGTAAGTCTTAGGAGTTCTTTTGCTTAATTAATCATTACAACAATTTTATATTCATCTTGTTGCTATCGTTTTATAAATTTTCTTAGGATTCACAAAAATTGCAGATTGAGGGTTTTTATCATACAAAAGAGTTCTCGCCGGCATCAGTTTATCATACAAGAGTAAGACTACCATCTCTTTAGTGCTTTTTTTTTTCTCTCTTTTTAGTATCTATTTTCTTTATAAGATGTTGACATGTTCTAAATTTTTCGCATCATATTAGTATTGCTCTTAGGATATGTAATTTAGAATATCATTTTTATAGTTCTTCCATAAACAGTACTACAGTTGGTTGTATGAACCTTAATTTCTTTCCCAAGAAAACTTCTCTATGGTTAGGTACTTCATCACGGGTTAATCTGAAGCCCTATTACTGGAGTGTAACATCAGGTTGCCAATTGATTATAAATAGAAAGCATTGAGATGAAAAGTATCTATTTTTTTTTAGTATGAGTTCTAGTTTAACCTGAGGGAAAAGTAGAACTCATAATACTGACCAAGATTGATGGAAGAAGGCTTCGACGGAGATGATGATGTAAAAGGAACTTTATCATGATCCTAACAATGTGATATGCACTAATTTTAACCAGTTATTTCAGTAAAAATAAATGATCATGCCTTTAAAGGATCTTGCACAATGGTTTTATAACTTCTACATTACATAATAAGTCAATGACAAGAAGTTCTTGGGCACAGAAAATTGATACATTGAAGGTGTTCCTTTTGCTGGTACTGGCTTGTTTTCTTAGAGTTTTTTTCATTAGCGTGAGACCTATCCTTAGTGTATGGCAATATTGGGAGGAAGCATTTTGACTGCTCCTCAATTTCTTTCAACTACCACCCTACTTTACAAAGGATAGTCGTATGCTTTGTCCCCTTAAGCTTAAGGCACGCCATGTAGCTTATGGGCTTATGCCTTCCACTTATAACTTCCTTACTAGTAAGAATGTCATTGCTTACGCCCCTCCTATTAGTTGATTTGGATAAGTTGGTGGTAAATACCCGGTGAAGCTATTTAAACTTTTCTAAGGCTCCTAAACATGATCCATAAAAAAAAAAGAGAAAAAAATTAATTATTGGTCATGTGAAAGCCCAAAATTAATTTTCAATTTTTAAATAGCTCGTACTAGTACGGCATTTCTGAGACATTTCCAACCAAACAAAGAACCTTTTGGGGGAGCGGAAGCCTTCACAAAGCTTTCTAAGTTACCGTTAAAATGAGGCTAGCATGATTTCTATTGTTGATTAATCTATAGGCAAATTTAGTAGTAAGTTGACCGTTCTTGGAAAGTGGCCAAACTCTTTCATCATTAGAGAGGGATCTAGAGAGATAAATTTTACCAATATTCTCAATATCTATAGGGTTGTCAAAACAGTCCTAAAGGGCATTAATATCTCATATCTTATCAATGGTCCATAAGTCTTTGACTTTGAGATCTAGGTTAATCATAGAGGAATAAGGCTTTCTCAATCCATTTTTACAGGGGATCCAATTACAATTCCAAACAGATATATTCCCTCCATTATCAATTATCCATCCAACCTTTTGATTTATATAATTATCCCCCTCAACAAAGCCCTTCCAGAACCAAGAATTACCTTTCCTAAATTTAGCTTCCCAAAGGTCCCTTCTAGGACAATATTTAGCCTTAAGAATCTTTTTGAGCAGGGGAGGTCCTCATTGGACAGACATTTCTGGCAAGGTTTGGCTAAGAGGGATAGGTTATTATTTTTGGTGTCTTTAATTCCTAAAACCTCCCTCAGAAATGAGTTTACATAACTGAGGCCATTTAATGGTATGGAGTTTTCTTTTCCGCTCACTCTTCCCCCACCAAAAGGATCTTAGACATTTATCAATCGAATCCGCAATTTTATTTGGGAGACGGAGAACAGACATGTTATAGACAGGAATTGCTGAGGCCACTGACTTGATTAGGGTGTTTCCGCCAACTTGTGATAGCAAGGGAATTTGCCACGAGCTTAGTCTACTTTTAATTTCGTTTGTGAGAGCCTCAAAACTCAAGTATCTATTTTTTCTGATGGTCAAGGGATTCCCAATGTTTTTCATTTTTATCCGTAATTTTCATGCCAAGGATCGAGGTAGTACTTTTGCATCTTTTTTGGCAAGCCCCCTTGTTAAAATAAACTGCAGATTTGTGAAGTTAATAAGTTGGCCTGAGATGTCGTGCCCAATAAATATTATTAAATCTAATAATAATAAACAACAACAATGATGATGATGACAAATTATAAATCCCAAATCTCCTTCTCGATGAAGTATCCCAATCCAACTCCTAACTACTTTTATATATAGTTTCTCTCTCTAATTAGGACTGTAGCAATATTTGACTTTCATGCTTGCAAAGATATACTTGAAAATCCATACAAGCACTTGTCCATCTAAGTTTCTTAGTTAGCATGATAATCATTTTTCATTACTCTTTTACTTGTGTTTTCTACTTTATTGTATTATATTTTTCTCAATTTCTTTATTTACTATCATTTTCCTTTATATACTATAGTGTCACTAGATGGTGCTGCTACTGAAGGCGTGAAGGCCTTATGTGTTTGTCTTTCAAGAGAAATCGATTACCAAAAACAATTAAATCCAAATATGGAGGCTTTGGAAAATAGGAAGCGTAAATTGATTGCTACAAATAATGACATTATGAGAAGAGTAGAGTGCGCCAAGTTGCAAGGTGGGAGTGCTTCGGATGAAGTGAGTAATTGGCTACAAGACGTGGAATCTATGAAAAGGATCTTCTCCTCTGCAAAAAAAATCAGCTCCAATCGTGATTTCTATCATCTCCATATGGGTCCAAAAGTTTAATGGTCAACAGTCCATTCGGATCGATACATAGTCGATCCAACGGTTCAGTAAATTCGGATTTGACTGAAAGTTGGTGGACATATGCAACTTAGGGGGTCATGTGTTTGGTTCATTTAGATGGACCAAAAGTGGGCCCCACAAGCATCAACTTACAAAATTTTATCTTAAACTCGAGTTTAATTAGGAGAGCCATACTCATATATATATATATATATATATGAGGGGGCCTCTTCTAAGCTGAAGCCAAGCATCAACTTACAAAATTTTATCTTAAACTCGAGCTTAATTATGAGAGCCATACTCATATATATATATATATGAGGCTCTTCTAAGCTGAAGCTTATATTATCCAAAGACGAAACAGTATGGAAAATCATCTTCATTAGAAGCTGCCTCAAATCATCGTCTCCAAACTCGAAATAAATCCAGTCAGAATTGGATTTTTCAGTTCCATTATGCCAAAAACAGTGATAATCGACTTTAATTTGTGGGACCAACACAATTTCATCTTAGGATAATATAAACTACAGCTTAGGAGAGCCCTGCTCTATTAGCTCTATAAGGTTAGAGTTGCTCTATTAGCTTTATAAGGTGAGAAATGCTCTCATAGGAGCATATATATATATATATATATATATACATGTACACAGTGTACATATACAACGTGTGTATGTGTGCTGTACATGTACACATGTACATGTATATACATATATACATGTATATATGTACATATATATTGCATTTGTGAATTAGATGAAACATTGTATTTACAAGCTTTTCATTTAATATTTGAGTAATACAGTTTTTTGGGTTTTTTTTTTTTTTTTTTAGGATGTGGGACAACGAAGTATTAACCATATTCCATTTTGGCGGAGTGCTTGATTGGGACAATAAAAATCCAGTATACAAGGGTGGCGATCAGAAAATGTTTTATCTCAATGCTAGCATCACATATAAGAATTTAATTGAAAAGGTATTAGAAGCTACAGATTGGGTAATTCATGATAAAAATCCTTTCATTCAATTCTTACATCACAATGGGGAAGCCTTCACTCTGGTTCGAATAACAAATGATCATGATGTCTCTATAATGTTTAAAGCATCTCGTCATGAGACGAAAGCCATCTATTTATATGTTTGTAGCAACTCCAACAACTGTGTACACTGCCACAGACCACTTTCTAGGTATGTTATGACGTCTTATACATTTTTTAAGACACATATTATCAACCTTTTCACATATAACAACTTAATCCGTATGCATGTAATTGGCGGGAGAGGCAGACAACATGGTGGAGGAATTGCTCCAGACATGAGTCTTCGTCCACCTTCTTCCATCATGGTGACTCTTTTGATCTTGATTGTTTTTACCAAGTTAGGATGGATCTTCTCTCTCTCTCTCTCTCTCTCTCTCTCTCTCTCAACTAGTTAGGATGGATTTCATAACGCACACTCGACGCCATTATCTTGTCCTAGAAAGGAAAAAATTCGCAGAACCTGTCCTTGAAAATTTCTGCCATCCGATCGATCCGGTAGAAGGGCCGATCGATCGGACATGTCTCTGTCTCCCGAAATTCATTTCTACTAGCCTGTTAACTGAGAGCATCCCAACATCCGATCGATCGGGTCCCGTGTCTTTTGAATTTCTTCTATTTTTTGTCTTTTATCTTCTTCTATTTCTTTTCATTTATCTTCGCTTCAGATCTTCCGGCGACACAACCATAGCTCATCTTAAAATAAATAGAAAATTACAACTCAATGAACCCAGAGTTTTGTCCAACTCATGAATTAGCCAACACAAGAATTTTCCTAACAATCTCCCCTTTGGCAATGCATAGACAAAACTTCATAGGTCAATACAATTTTGATCTACCTAAAAGCCCAAAATTACATTTAATATTTAGCCTTTTTTTTTTTTTTTGCAGAACTTGAAGATCTTGCACTGTCTTTTCTTGAACTCATCTTCAATCATGAATTCTCCCCCTAGCTCCATTATTATGATCAGTATCATGATCAGAAGAAACATGTGGAGTAGTAGAAACCGAAGTTGCCATAAAAGCCATAAATTTTTCTTTGCCTGTGTCAGGCTTCCCAGACCCAGGGTTATTCTCCTCATCATCGGAAGTATTATCATCCCTAGTTAAATTAAAAGCATTTTTCTTCGAGTTCCGATTACCACAATCACTAGCAATGTGTCCATATCATTGACACTCATAGCACTAAATCCCTTTAGAAGATTTATTTTTCCAGCAGATTTAGGGATTTTTAAATCACTTTTCTTCCCCTTCATAAATAGTTTGAATTGCTTCATGAATTGAACAACTACTTGAAAGTCAATTTCCTCAGAATCAGTATCTGAACCACTTTCAATTCTTTTGACTGATTTCTTAATAGCTTTCAAAGCAATGCCTTTAGATTTTGGTTTTCCATTAGACCAACGTTTGCTTCAAACTTTTGTAGGTTTTCCATTAACTGATCAACCTTTAGGGTATTCAAATCTTTGATCTCTTCAATGGCCACAACCTTTGAATCAAATATTTTTGGAAAAGACATCAGAATCTTTTTAACAATCCTATTTTAAAGGATTGGATCACCCAAAGTAAAAATAGAATTGACAAATTTCATTCAGCTTCGCGTAGCGTTCATTAAAGGTCTTATCCTTTTCCATCTTAATGTTTTCGAATGCCGTATTTAATTTATGCAATTTCGACTACTTCACAGTGTCAGTCTCCTCATGCACAGTTCGCAGAATATTCCATACTTCTTTTGAAGATGTGCAGGTAGAAATTCTACGAAACTCAAACATAGTAGATCCATTGTAGAGAGCATTAATGGCCCTAAAGTTGCAGGTAGAAGCCAATTCTTCTTCATTAGTCCACTGCTCCTCAGGTTTGGGCATAGTTACCCCCATCAATAACAACAGTGGGTAAGGTATATCCATTTACAACTAATTTCCAAACTTTATTATTAATGGCTCTAAGAAAGGCAACCATTCTTGCTTTCCAATATGCATAATTTTTGCCATCTAATTAAGGGAATTTATTGATTGAAATGCCTTCGTAGTAGAGGTCCATTCTAAAAGTCTGTAAGACCCTCGCTTTGATACCAATTGAAGGTTTCTAGAGTGGTTACTAGTTCCACAACCCGTGCACATCGAAAGTAACTAATCAAATCAATGTGAACTAGTAAAGAAATCTACCAATCATACACCACAGGAAGGCGCGCACAATATTTTGTGCGGAAACCCTAAACAAGGAGAAAAACCACGATCAGAAATCAAGCACTATTGAACGATTATAAGATATACTCACAGCTCTCTTGATCCAGCAATACCTTGAGAACCAAGATGATCAAATCTTCTACAAGGAAGTAGAATTACAAGCTCTCTAGAATAATTCTTCAGCACAATCTCTCAATGATGGCTCTAGAGAAGAAATAATATCTCTGTGGGTATTCTAACCTCGGAATAATTAGAGAATAACTTGTTGGATACCTTAGGGTTGAGAAAAACACCCTTTAAATAGCCCCATGATTAGTGTCTTAGGTTAGAGCACCAATAGGACTTAAATTGGAAATTCCATTTGAGAAAGGAAAAAAATTCGCGAAACTTGTCTTGGAAAATTTCCACCATCCGATCGATCAGGTAGAAGGTCTGATCGATCGGACATGCTTTTGTCTCTTGAGATTTATTTCTGTCAGCCTGTTAACGAAGAGCATCCCAACATCCGATTGATCTGATCTTTATCCGATCTATCGAGTCTCGTGTCTTCTGAATTTTTTTTGCTTTTTTTTTTTTTCTATCTTTGCTTCAAATCTTCCGGTGAAACAACCACAGTCCATCTTAAAATAAATAGAAAATTACAACTAAATAGATACAGAGTTTTATCCAACCCATGAATTAGCCAACATAAGAATTTTCATAACAAAGAGAATTTCATTAAAAAAAATACAAAAACAACAACAACAACCAACAAAGGAAAGGACAAAACACAACTCTACCAAGGATGAAGGTCACACAGGACGCATCTTACAAAATCACCCTCTAAAAAGAAATCCCTTCTATAGGCAAAACATAGCTTAGCCAATAAGCAGGATTGACAAATTAAAATCTTGGGGATAAAAGAAAACTCAATAGAAAGGGCTTCTTTATTTCCTATGTATTCAATTTCTATGTGTTACATGAAAACTACATTATCTAAGTGGTATTTACTAAAAAAACACATTATCAAAGTGGTTAAATAAGTCGAATCAAGGGTCATCATGTTGAATCAAGGCCTCGCCCCAACTATGTTAGGGTTGGCTACATAATTCTATTTTTTCATTCCAATCTATCTTAAGAAAAGCCTCGGATAAGTTGCACTTCTTTAAATCTATTTTTACTACATCCGTCTACGTTTTCTTTAGGCTACTCATTCCCCTTGATGGGCTATTAACCTGCATAGTAAAAAAAAAATTCTTACCTACGTTGAATATGCCTAAACCATCTTAAACGAGTTTCTTTAATTTTATCCCATATTTATGCTTCCCCTAAATGCTTTTGAAAATGCTTATTTCTAATTTTATCCATCCTAATCTCACCACACATTCATGTCAACATTATCATATCTACAACATATATTTTGTACATATGTTTCTTCTTTATTGACCAACATCCTATTAAACATATCTGGTCCAATCCCTATCTTGTAAAGTTTCTCCATTAATTTTATTGGCATTCGTTGGTCATAAAGTACTTCATAAGCAAGTCTCCACTTTAACCATCCAGCTTTTATCTTATGTTTAACATCTTCATCAAAAGTTAAATGAATTGTAGATTTCTAAAAAAGACAGTCAAGACGGTCCTCCCCATTAATGGCAATTAAGTCAATGGAAGATGGGAAATGCATACAAAACCATGACTTTACGGCCTTGCTACTTCATGCACTTAAATTTCTAGGAATTCTATGACCTCTATATTTATATAAGGGCTTGTTCGTTTGCATTAAAATACATAGAAAGTGAGTATATAGGATTTATACCATAAGTAATTAAAAATCAAGACCAAAAAAAGGATCAAATAACCTTTCCTTTTATAGAAATAGAATTAAAGAAAGATGGAAAATCCTTGTAAAAGAAACAAAAAAGGAAGATGGGAAATGGATAACTAAGGGTGAAGATGTGTTGTTAATCATTTACCATTTTTCTTTAATTCTATTTCCATAAAAGGAAAGGTTATTTGATGTTCACTTTTGAAAATTCAACTTTAGCCTTTATTTTTAGCCATTTAAGGTATAAAGCATGTGCCTGCAATTCTTATGTGTGGTAATGCAAACAAACATGCCCTAAATTATTAAAAATGATATCAAAGGTGAATATCAAAAAAATGATAATAAGATAACCTCCCATTTAATGAAAATCGAACGAAGGGAAGATGGAAAATAAGTACCCAGCCATCACTAATAGTTCAAATCCTAAAATAGTTAAGCTCCCATCAACATCTCTACCTTCCATCCTTCCCATCCCCAACTCATATCTTTCACCTCTTACCTCTAAATAATCCTTTGGTAGAACTCATTTGACCATGATTTATAAATGCTCTATCCGAACAAACAAGTCCTAAGCATACAAGCGAAGGAGAAAATTGGCAGAAAGGAATCCGATAGCCCATTTGACCATGATTCAAATTAACAAACATGCTAAGTATGCAAGCAAAGGGAAAAATGACAAGAAAATATAGAAAAAATGGCAGAACCAAATCCCTGCTCATTTGAAAAATAAATTCCTATCGATTCTAATTCCAGGCGAACAACAACCCCATCTGACAATGACTTCATATGTATTCCAATTCTATCACCAAAAAAAGAACATGCCCATTTGAACCACTTACTTCCTATACGTACATGTTTCCATTTCATGCAAACAAACTGATCCCTTTAAATTAAGTTTGAACCAATTACTTCATATGTACTCTAATTCTCTTATACTCTTTAATATACTGATTGAATCTATATCTCTACACAGCTTAATTTATTGGTTTTGCGTAATATAACTATCTTCTAATAATCTGTCACTGGCCAATCAAACTTCACCAAAGGGGTACTAAGAAATTCCACAACCACCCACCACAAGGACACTAAAACATGGCCAGGGTTCGACGCCCACAGCCAACCCATGCACTGCCGCTACTCTTTACTTATTCAACCAACCATAACAATTACAATTCCGTGCAGATTTTTCATTTTTTTACAATAGCATGCAGGGTTCAATTTCTCAGCTGGTGGAACTGGAAGAGATCATGCATCAGCATCAGCATGGCCCACCTGCCGTGGTGCCTACGTACGTCTTTTGAGAATCTTATAACATTTCATAAAACTGTTTAATTTGTGGGCTAAGGCCTCGTAACCTCTTTGCAATTGCTGTTCAACCTAGCCATAGTTTGCAATTGCAGTTGCATTTATGAGATTTATACATCCATTTTAGAGTGGTAACTTTGCAGGCTTAAACAGGCTTAGGCTAATTATATTCCTCAAAATTAGTAAATCATGCCTTTCTCTGGGCCTTTTACTAAATGGGCTTAACATTTTAGCTCATTCGTAATCACGGCCGACAGGCCGGCAATGTGTAGTGCAAGAAGGCGATGTGCCAAGTGCCAACACTTTGTGCCCACTGGAAGCACTTTGGCCTTTTGGGGAAAATAAATTTATATATAAAAGTGAATATTCTACAAGTGGTAAATATTATTTTTCAATTTTTAACTTCTTTTTAACTTGTCATCACATATATGCATGACCATTAATTATATTCTACATATATATAGAAAATGGATGTAATTTAGTAAGGGTAATATTCAGGTGGGAACTGTTCTCACATGTTATGTGAGAATTTTTTTGTGGAGCCAAATTGTGGACTGTATTTAAGGATGAGACTGGGGGAGTGGAAAGATTTATGTGAGACCACCCCAAGTATCAAGTTTGACATCAAATCTATGCCCCTAACTTCTTCCTCCGTAGCCCACAAATTTAATGGCTTCATATTAAAAAAAATAAATCTATATATGTAGACACTCGTGTTGGGCTGGACGGTAAACTACAACAAAAGTAGGCTATTACATATGATAGTTTAGAAATGATGCGGGAAGGGGGTGTTGTTTGTGTGTGTGTGAGAGAGAGATATCATCCCAAGCGCCTTTGTTAGATTCAACTTAATTCACTTGTACCCTTTGAGTGGAAGGGTGAAAAGAAGATTTCAAATTTTTACGCGGCTTTTACTATTGTTTGTGGGTCACTTCTGTTTCTTTCTTGAAGTGCATGTTTATGAAGGTCTCAATATTTAAAATTAATGTTTTTAATTAAATGAAAGAATGGTGAAGTGGGTGGAACGAAAGTACTAAGGAAAAATACCGGTCTCTTCTAACTGAGATCAAAACCCTGAATGGCTGAACCTTCCAAAGAGAATACTAATTAAAAAAGGCCTCAAAGAAAAACTCGATTTCCCAATGTCCTTTGTTAGAGCACTATGATATTTCTATCATTTTGGTTACAGGTATTTCTCATTGCTTGTGAGAGATATAATTATAATTTTAGCACCACGGGGGACCCCATATATTATCAATTCAACAATATCTCACTCATAGGGCTCCCTTGAGATTGCACTCATCATAAATTGACACTAATCTGTTCTGCATCAATTGTTAAATTGATTTTCATAAAGAATGTAATACGAGAAACTGTTAGATCTTGAGATATATAAAAGGTTAGATCTTGAGGCCCTTAAAGCAATGATAGTGGTCACGACCGATTTAGATGGGGTTTTTAATTTCCCCAAAATCAATCACAATGAGAGCTTTTCTTCGTACTATATATTCCACTCCCCCTTATTAGCATGCACCTAAGTGGTTTCTACCGCTATCTCTTGCTAGAAAGAAATCATATTTAATATAAATAAATAAATAAAAAATAAATAGATAGGAGAGGAGTAGGCCAGTGGCTATATATGGGGGAACGGGTGAGGTGGGACCGGACCAGGAAGATGAGAGAGAGAGAGAGAGAGAGAGAGAGAGAGAGAGCGCAGTTGGTTTTCCATGGTTATTTTATTCTTGTCACTATGTGTGGGTCGCGTGTTTGAAGGGTTCCAAATAGAACAGAAATTCCTCCTGTCAAATACTCCTTTAATAAAGAACAAGAAGGAGCAAAAGAGAAGGAATAACAGAGACCTGTGTGAATCAGCATACGCGATTTGTTAGTTTGAATCCTTGAAATCAAACTCGAAAAACATCGCTACCACCAACACATGGCCCAAATAAATATATATATATATATATATATACCCATTTACAAACCTCTCCATCAATTCGAATGCAGCATACATAGAGATTTACATTTCTACACAGAAGAGGAAAAAAAAAAGGAGAGAGAGAGAGAGAGAGGATTTTTTTTTTTTTTTTTTAAATTATACTTTAGATTGGAATACGAGTGACAAGTTAATAGTCGATTGATTTCTATATCTGTTGGTGGAACACATACACAACAGCTTCCACTTCGACCTCGAAGGCAGTTTAAAAAGAAGAAAAGGTGGTGGTCCATGGCCATGCAGAGGTTCCTTCCGACCCGATTCATGACTTCCCGGCTATGGGAAATGGCATCTCCGGCACAAGCACAGGCCTGCGACGTCTTCATAAACCACAGGGGGGCCGACACAAAGCAGACGGTGGCGGGGCTGCTCTACGACCGGCTGGTGCACCTCAACCTCCGCCCCTTCCTGGACAGCATGAGCATGGAGCCGGGGGACAAGCTCTTCCCGAGCCTGGACTGGGCCATACGCAACTGCAAGGTGGGGGTGGCCATCTTCTCCCCAAGGTACTGCGAGTCGCGCTTTTGCCTGCGGGAGCTGGCTCTTCTGGTCGAGGCCAAGAAGAAGGTCATCCCCATATTCTGCGACGTCCAGCCCTCCGAGCTCCTCAAGATGAACAACATCTCTGCGGCTGCACCACCCGAGGAGGTGGAGAGGTTTAGGAGGGCTCTCGAGGAGGCTAGGTACACCGTAGGCATCGTCTTCGACTCCCAAAATGGGTAAGAATTATCATAATCACCAACTTCTTATTCTTCTTCTTCTTCTTCCTTCCTGTTATTTCAATGTTGGTTATATATATATATATATATATATTTGGAGTCAATTCTATGCCTTTAATCCCTTCGTCTGTAGCTTATAAATTTAACGACTTTACGTTAAAAGAAAAAATTTGACTATTGATTCAACGGTTCAATCCATTTGGATATGTGAAAATTCAATGGATTTAGCGTATTTAAGGGGTCTCATGTGTGTGGATTGTTCGAATGTATTATAAAGTCAACCCTACTATATTGTCCCTCATCATAACATGGTGAGTGATGGATGCGTATAAATATTCCATATATATATATATATATAATGAATTCATGGTATTTTTTCAGTTCAGGTGTTGTCATTTATTTATTTAAAAATATTGTGACTTTATTTGGAAAACGTTACTCTAAGGGACTCTATTTTCATGGATTTAATTTCATAGGAACTTAAGGTAAAATGGGCTCTACTTCCAACGATGGATTATTAAAGAGACCGAGTGCTAAAGGATATAATTAAGGTGGCCATTTATTATTTAGATGTGACCCTTACTTTTTTATGATTTGATTTACTAGAGTAATGGCTCTCATTCCTTATTTGATAGCCATTTATGAATTGAATTTTAACCTTTGTTCCTTCTATATAAGGCACGTTTACATTTCTCAGAAGTTCTTGTAAACAAAAGGCCCTAAGTAACCATTATAATAATGTCGTATGACTTTTAAATATGTTGGCTGATGCAAACTCTCCTTTTATCCGAGCTTGAGACCGCCACATGGCAATGTAAGTCATGTAGTGGAGTTTTTTTTTTTTTTTTTTTTCTTTTTTTTTCTTCCAGATTTTAATCATATATGACAAGACAGATGCATATATAGCTTAAGTGCAGTGTTGGTAATGACAAATAAGCATTAGTGACAACTAATTAGGGCGCACACACAGACACACCAGCCCCCAATAACTGGCATTTAATCTTTTAATTTTTTATTTCTTGGTAGAGATTTAATCTTTGAGTTGTGTTCTCATCTTATCATATATTGGAACTCATGATTCTTATTTTGGGCCTTCAGAAATTGGTCAGATCTTCTAAGTGAAGCTTCGGATATTATCGCAAAGAGCTTGAATGACTGAGTACGGGATTAAGAAGACAGATGCTGAATTATGAAGACTATTAATAAAAGTAGATCGAGTAGATCCAAATGTATGTTTTTGTTGATTCTTTTAATCTTTGATAGGTCTCCCAACATGTTAATCAGTGGCGGACCCAGGATGTTTCTTTGGGTGGGGTGGAAACAAATTTGAAGTTAGGTTTTGGGGCCAAACCTTTGATTTTTATATAGATTTTGGGAGGGAACCCAAGAATTTCATGTGGGTTTCAAAAGTAGACAAAAACTTTTAAATTTTGGAAGCATAACCATATCCAGGCCCGCCCCAGTTAAATATATGTAAGTACACCAAAGAAAAGTGATAAAAATAGCTGAATTTAACCTTTATGTCTTTCTCTTCCTATTTACTTTTAGATGAAAGAAAGGACGAAATTGCTTTGCATGTGTCAAAGTTAATTTAAAAAGAGACAAAAGACCTCATTCTCTCTTGTCCCTCTGTTCCTATTTACTTCATATGAAAGAAAGGACAAAATTACTTTCCATGTGTCAAAATACCTCATTCTCTCTTATCTTTCTCTTTGACTAAGCCTCTACCAGTGGCTTGAAAATGGGTCCTTCGTTCTGTGTATCAAAAAAATCCCTAAGTTCTTCCTTTACCAAGTTGCAGAAACTGGTAGAAACAAAGGAGGAGACAAGAACCTGCTGATCTACAGCCCGTGTTGCTTGATCCAAACCATCAAATGTACAACCAGCAAGCCAAAGGGGCTTTCGTTTGAAAGGGAGGGGCGGAAGCTAAAGTTAAGGGGTGCATGAGCCACTGGCTCATAGCCCTCCTGAGCTATTTCGCGATCCAACTTAGGGCGACCGCACCCAGGACTTTACACATCGGTCCGCCCCTGGTATGCTGAGGTTGAGAGGAGTGAAGAACAGAAGAGAAGTAGGGTTTTTCCTCTTTTCTTCATTCATTGTTTTTGTCTTTTTGATATGGGGCGATGGCTTAACCATATGGGGCATGGGCCTCGTTCATGTGGGGTGTGCCAGTAGCCAAATAGAATTTTAAAGGGGTTTTGAAATTTGACCTGGGGCGGCCGCCCCAGATGCAAGTAACGTGGGTCCGCCATTGTTAATGATGCACTCTGTAATGGTGTACTTACTGCTGTAAATATCATTCTTTTGTTGTCAATTGGATGATGGTAAATAAAAACAACTCATGTGATTATATCTAAGTGATTATTTCAATCTTTTATAACTAATTTGATTTGTCTTTGTTAAATACTGTCACTCTTTTTCTCTCCTGCTAGCATACTTCATATTTGTTTATATGAAGTCTAGCTCATATGGCCAATTAAGATGGATGTCTATCAATGAGAGAAGGGTAGATGGGAAGGTCTCCTTGTGGACAAGGGTGAGCCAAAATATTAGCCCTACCAGATTATCCTAGCCCTTGAATTGGCAACCTTAATTCTTGATGGTATCTTAACCGTAGAATTTCTTGAGATTCAATCTAATGGTGAGTGAAGGTTCAATGAGTGCAAAATCAGGCCTGATGCTAGATCATACGATGACAAGATTATTAAAGGGGCTATACTTGTCAAAGGTGGGCCCATGTAGGCCCCATAGATCTGGATTGCACATGCAGTCTGCTCGTCTTAGAACATTTTTCCATTTCCGTTTATTTAGAGGAGAATGTTCTCTTACGAGTAAACTACATTTAGCTTATATGCATTCGGTCTCGTGGGGCCCACTTATCTGCAAGTTCATCAATGGAAGGAGGGTAGATGAGAAGGTCACAAGGGGAGGTCCAAAAGATCAGCTCCACCAGGATTATCCTAATCATTGACTTAACAACATTAAAGTTTAATTGTATCTTAATTGTAGCTCTCCCTGAGATTCAATCCGATAGTGAGTGAATGAAGGTTCAGTGAGTGTAAATTTGGGTCCAATGTGAGATCATGGGATGAAAAGAGTATTAAAAGGGGTTGTGAAAGGTATTTTTTTAATACTTAAATTCATTGAGGTGCAAAACAGTAAACGAGACTTTTACTTAAAGAAGAACAGTTATAGTGGACCCCCTTAAAGCATGAAACAAAGAGGACAAACCCTACAAAACAACCGGAATTGTGAATGGTATGCCCAAGTGGGCCCTGCAATGGGCACCACTTGCAATTCCTAATAGGAGAAAATTTAATTGATTATCTTTAGCAATTTGAGAGAGACTAGAGCGATAAAAGAATTACTAGAGGACTATTGTGAGATATCCGGTCAACTGATTAACTTACATAAGTCGGTCGTCTATTTTAGTAAGGGATCTTATAATAGAAGGTGTAAAACTCTTGCCATGGTGTTGGGCATGAGACAAATAGAAAATGATGTTAAATATCTGGGGAACCCCTTGATGATGAAAAGGAATAAAAATCTTAGCTTTGAATGCTTAATCAATAAAATTAGGAATTGAATAGGCTCATGGCAGATTCCTTTACTCTTTCAAGCAGGGAGAAACACTCTTACCAAATCTGTTGCCTTAACAATTTTGGTTCCAACTCCCTAGTAAAATTACTGAAACTATAGATAAGATGATTAGAAGGTTTTGGTGGGGTGAAAATGAAGGAAAAAAGAAAATGAATACCATTAAATAGAAGGAGCTTTGCAAGCCCACTGGAAAAGGGGGCTTAGGTAGTAGAGATTCAAAGAGCAATAATTTAGCTCTTCTAGCTAAAACATGTTGGAGGTGCCTCGATGATACTGAGTTGTTATGCTCTAGAATTCTAAAGGCTAAATATCGTCCTAATAATTCTCTTTGGGAAGCCATATTAATATAAGAAAGGGAACTCATGGTTTTGGAAGGGATTTGTAGAGGGTGTTGGTTTTATTAATAACAATATTGGATGGATTATAGGTGTGTGGGACATATTTTAGGCACTTACAATAGGTAATGGTGAAAAGATATCTATCTAGAAGTCTTATTGGCCTTAGGAAACCTCTTTCTAATGTGATGAGCTCAAATCTTACCGTTAAAGATTTATGGGGTCCGGATCAAAAGTGGAACATTACTATCATTAAACATCTTTTTAATAATCCCGTGTATGTAGAGGATATTTGCAAAATCTATATTCCTCCAAAACAATAATGATAAAAGAACATAGCTGTCAACCAAAAATGGTCAACTCACAACTAAATCCGCCTATAAGCTGATAATTAAAGGCAATGAGGATAACTATACCTTTACGTTTAATTGGAAGGCCTTATAGAGATTACATCTACCGCAGAGGATTTTTTTTGTTCGAATGGAAATGCCTAAAAAATGCTATTTTGGTAAGAGCTTTTATTAAATGTAAGTGTTAGGTTGTATGGCTCAATAAAAGTAATAAATCTGGAAAACCGGGCCCCTGAATTGTCCATGTTCTACTGTGATTAGAAGTAGGTCTATTATTGTAGGTCTACTGTGATTAGAAGTAGTGTTTGGCTGTAACAGGATTTTGGGGCTAATATTATAAATATTGATTAATAGTCTCTATGATGTACACCTCTTCTGATATTGTATAGTGAATTCTTTCGTTTTTCTCGCGGACGTAGGCCAAAAGCCGAACCACGTAAAGCTCTGTGTTCTCTTTTGTGTGATTTATCTCTTCTCGTAGTCCCTAGTTGTGCGTGATCAAAGGAGATTCGACGGATCATATCTCAAAGGGCTAGAGTTGTGACTGCATGATCGATGGATTAGATCTCAAGATTGAGATAGCGTTTTTGGATTGTCCAGAGAGGGAGATCGTTTGATCTCGGTGGACCACGAGCAGTTTGAGAGAAGGAGAAGGGCAGTGCACTGTTCTTGTTATAGAGAGAGAAGATCACACAGAACGCAGTGTGTTTGTGATTTGTTTTCCTGTTGCAGAACCAGAATGAAGAGGAGAAGAGATGTTCATCGGAGAAGTCTTCAGATTGCGAGGATCATTTTTTCTTGTTGGGCTTCGGTTGTTGCAGCAGAGGGACGAAGCGGATTGATCTCTGCCTGAATCAGAGAAAAAGCCACAATCAAGAGACCAGGGTAGGTTCTTGATCGATTTGCTTGGATTTGGATGAGTCCTGCGAGAATTGCTATTGCCGTTCTCGTTGCCTGAGGACCGCTGCTGCTGCGTGTTGCCGTCGTTGATCTGAGGAAGGAACAGGACTGTTTGGGTTTTGTTTTTGGCCAAACCCCACATCGCCGGAGACGCCTCATCTGGACTCCACATCGATAGAGACGCAGTCTTCGTTGCTACTGTGTGTCGACAGAGAAGGAGGGCCGCCGCAACTGCCGTCGTGCCTTGACCAGAAAGGACGAAGACCGCCTGGCCTAGGTTCTCTGAAACAGAATGAAGAAGAAGAAGGAGGGAGTTCTGGGTTTGTTCTGAGTTGGGTCAAGTCTAGGTCAAACTTGACCCGTCCGCTGAAGCCCAAAAGCACAACAGTTCCAAGTTAGTTTCTGGTCCAGTCCAGGTTGACCTGACTCGTGCAACAGAAGCCTAGAAGCAAAACTCGCAGGAAAAGGCGTTGGTATAGTGTTGACGTCAGCAGATTAGTACGGTCAGAGACAGATTTGACCGATCGAAGGCTGAAAATTGTCTGCGCGATATCTTGGAGATCCGGAGCCTGATCGGAGATCCGTTTGAACCTATTGACTCGTTGCGAGCAGATGTACGTGGTTGTGGAAGAATATTGGTTGTTCAACGGTCAATGAAGGAGATTGACTGATTGGAGTGCAGAAACTTATTTATGCGATATCTTAGCTGTCTAGAGTCGGATTTCAGATTCGTTTCTTCCAGCATGCTCATGGTGACCAGATCTACACAGGTATAGTGAAATATTTATGGAATGACAGTGAAATTTGAAATTAAAAAAATTGATGGAAACAACGATTTCAGTCTGTGGCGTTTGAAGATGCATGCTTTGCTGGTTCTGAAGAGGTTGCATAAGGCTTTGAAAGGAAAGAATGCATTTTTTGAAAAATTGTTAGATAAAGAGAAGGATGAGTTGCTAGAAAAGACGTACGATCAGATTCTGCTATTTTTTTAGCGATAGTGTACTACAAAAGGTTGCTTTGAAAAAAACTGCTGCTGGCATATGACAGAAGTTAAAGAACTTATGCATCACGAAGTCTCTCACGAATCGCTTGTATTTGAAGAAGCGGTTGTTCATGTTACAAATACAGGAAGGTACCTCTGTTTCAACTTACCTTGATTCTTTCGCAAAAGCTATTATGGATCTGGGAAATATCAATGTTGAAATTGATGATGAGTACCAAGCTATTATGTTATTGTGTTCGTTACCACCTTCATATGAACATTTTGTTGATACTATGATGTACGGTAGAGATACTCTATCCAAAGAGGCTGTAGATGCAGTATTGGACTCCAAGGAGTTGAAGAAAAAGATTGCGGTTGACAATGATGGTTTGGGTGAGGGTTTGGTAGTATGAGGAAGAACAAAAGACTCTAGTTGTAAAGGAAAATATAAATCCAACATGAAAAATATTGAATGTTATTATTGCCATAAGAAAGGGCACATCAGAAAAAACTGTCCTGAAAGGTAGAGGAAAGGGAAAGAAATAATAGAAGATTCATCATCTGATGATTCAGTTAGTGTTGAAGATGGAAGATCAGATTATGTTTCCGATAATGCTCTTTTTGTGATTGAAAATGAAATTCATCGTCAGGATGAATGGATTCTTGATTCGGTTTGTTCATTCCACATATTTCCCAATAGGGACTAGTTTACCACATATAGATAAATCGACGGTGGTAATGTCTTGATGGGCAACAATGTTGCATGTAAGGCGGTAGTAATTGGAACAGTGAAAATCAAGATGCATGATGGAATCGTCAGAGTGCTGGCAAAGGTTTGTCATGTTTCTGATTTGAAAAAGAATCTTATTTTTCTTGGTGCCTTGGACTCCGACGGTTGTAAGCTCTTAACTAAAGGTGGAGTTATGAACATTGTGAAGGGTGCTTTGGTTCTTATGGGAGGCAATAGAGTTGAAAACTTGTATGTTTTTTTTGGAAATACAGTTACAGGTGCAGTTGCAGTGTCTTCTTCGGATGACCATGTATCTGTCTTAAAGCGCTTATGACACTTGCGTTTGGGTCACATGAGTGAGAAGGGATTGACAATACTGAGCAATTGGAATTTGCTATGTGGCACACAGACAGGCAAGTTGGATTTTTATGAGATGTGCATTTTCGGAAAACATCGAAAGGTCAGTTTTAAGACAACTATTCATCGCACGAAAAGTATCCTTGATTATGTTCATTCAAATGTATGGGGGCCTTCTAAGGTTTACTCCAAGGGCAGGTCCGGTTTATGCTGACTTTTATTGATGATTATACAGAAGAACTTTGAAGAACAAAACAGTTGGAAAGGACTTTTTCCAAATTACTACAAGCGTCGGAAGATTAGCAAGGAGTCATCGATATTGATTGGTCAAGTGGAAAAACTACTTACAGATGGCAAATTTGAAAATGGTGTCGCTTTTGAACCACCACCACTAGAAACTAATGCATTACCTACGATGCCTATAGAGGGTAAAACAGCGGAGTTAACACAGCAAGAGATTTGGAATTGCATATTAGGCACGGAGAAAAGAATAATTGGAGTGCATGGTATGGGAGGAGTTGGAAAGACAACAATCATGAGAAACATTCACAACGATCTGTCTCAACAATCAGAATCCAAGCATTTTGATTGTTTTATATGGATAACTGTTTCTAATGATGTAGATGTGAACAAGCTACAACGAAAAATTGCAAAGGAGTTGAAAATAGACATGGAAGAAGATGATGATGAGAATGACAGAGCAAGAAAGATATTTAATGCTTTGAAGCGGCGAAAAAAGTTTTTGCTCATCCTTGATGATATGTGGAAGCAATTTGATCTAGTTGAGGTTGGCATTCCTATTCCAAGTGAAGAAAATCGTTGCAAAGTAGTTCTCACTACCCGTGACAAAGGAATATGCGGACCGATGCAAGCACATGCAATTAAAGTACGAGTTCTTTCTGAAGACGAATCATGGGAATTCTTCAAGAATATTGTGGGTGATGTAATCGTCTCTAAAGATATGGAAAACCTTGCAAAGGATGTTGCTAAGGAGTGTTGCAATTTGCCGTTGGCAATTAAAACAGTTGTAGGATCTATGTGTGGTGTTGACAATGCTGCAGTATGGATGGATGCTTTGAAAGATCTAAAAGAAGCAAACGGAGGGTTCAAGGGTATTGACAAGGTCTTCACACTGCTAAAGTTTAGTTATACTCGATTGGGTGACCCATTACTCCAATATTGTTTCTTGTTCTGCTCATTATATCCTGAAGACTACGAGATCTCTGCTAATGAGCTGATTAACAATTGGATTTATGAGGGTTTAATAGACAAAAGGGGGACCAGAGAAGATAATATCAACAAAGGGCATACCATTTTGGATCGACTCGTAAAAGTTTCAATGTTGGAGAGATGTGATAATCTTGAAGGTGCAATGTTTGTCAAAATGCATGATTTAATCAGGGATATGGCAATCGACATTACAAGAGCCGAGAATCCACGATCTGTGATCTATGCAGGTCGGCAGTTACAGGATCTTTCAACTGAGTTTCCAGAAGATGCCGAGAGGATCTCGTTGATGCATAATGACATAGAAGAACTTTCTGGTGAACCCAATTGTCAACATCTCTTAACCTTGTTTCTTCAAAAAACCCTCTACAGAAGATCTCCCCTGATTCTTATTTTAACCACATGTGCAGCCTTCGAGTTCTTAACCTCTCTTTCACAGATATAAAGTCATTGCCTAATTCTGTTTCTAACTTGAAGAACCTCCGCGCACTTCACCTCGATAATACTTGGGAGTTATGTGTATTTCCAGGTTGTATTATACCTAGGCTCTCTCATCTAGAAGAGCTGACAATGAGGGACAGCAGATGGAAGTGGTCTTCAAAGACAGGGGAAGACATAATTGAAGAAATTATGAACTCCACTCGACTGGCTATTCTGAATATTCAGTTCAAAGAATTGTCCGATTTCCTTCAGCACGCCAAATCGAACAAGTGGCGAACGATGAAAAGATTTTGACTTGCTGTCGATAGATCTGTTTTATCAGAACCTATGGTTGAGTGCTCCTGTGTTGAGATTGGTGGCTGCGATCTTATTGGTGAAGAAAACCAGTTACTGCTCCCCGATACCACTCAGCAACTCGTCATAAGTAATTGTCAAATAAGTAGCTTGTGGCATTTCACACGCTTACTGCATAAGAGTGAGTTGTATCGTTGTCAAATCAGTTCCTGCAAGAACACGAAGTACTTAATGGTGGAGGAGGAACCATTACTACCTGAAATAAAGGAATTGAAAATTTTTTATATTCCAGAATTACTAATCCTTTGCAAAGGTATTCCATCACCAGATGCACTTAAAAGCCTTGAGTCCTTGCATGTATTTCGTTGCGACAAATACCAGATGCACTCCCAGCTAGGCTGTTGCAGCAACTTAGATGCTTGAAGAGTATTTCAGTCTGGGGCTGTGGGCAAATGAAAGAGATAGTAGGAGAGGAGGAAGAAATGGGAATAACCAGAGAAGACGATAACAATGCTATGTTGATACTCTCTCAGCTACAGAGTCTAACGATTGACCTTTTACCAGAACTGAAGGGCATCTTCTCGGGGGTATTCATTTGCAATGCATTGGAGACCATCACTATAGCATCTTGTCCTGAGTTGAAGACGCTCCCCTTCTCTGTGGACAACCTACCTTGCGCTCTCAAAGAGATAAAAGGAGAGAAGGAATGGTGGGATGCCGTGGAGTGGGACCATCCACGAACCAAGGCTCACTTCGACTCTTTGCCCAAAATGTGGCGGTCATGGTACGAGCATATATATTTAACGCAATAAAAAAGTGGGTCTTTAATCTTCATTTAGTCATTATGCCCTAACAGGCTCGATCAAATCCTTAACTAGGAGGGCCCACAGATTCCTCAATGGGCCTCATCAATTTGCATACACCTGAATCCATCAAACCCTTAAAAAAACATTGTTTCAATTTCAAATATGGCCCTCAATTGCCAATCCTTAGTATCTGAGATTCAATTTAAGCTTAGACAAGTCTCATAGGCCCATTTAGTCGGATATCCAATTTGTAATTCAATTGAAGATTGGGCTCCATTAGAGGACCGTCCACAAACCTAGGCCCACTTCCTGCCCTTCCTTTCAAAACGCTAGGCCAACTTCCGACAGATGTGAGAGTTCTTTGTAAAAAGCATTTTGATGCATTGCTATAGGCCCTTGGGGGATCTTACAATTCATTCAGTCATTTGGCTCTGTCAGGCTAGACCCAAACCTTTCACTTGGATCCAAAATTCCTTTAAAACATTATTTACACCTCAAATTTAGACCTTAAAAGGCCCATCTCTATGATCTGCAGTTCTGATTCAAATCTGGACTCTAATAGGCCCATTTTAGATTTAAGATCCGGACTGGTAGAGCCATTTATTTAGATTATTTGGATTTGGATTTAGGTGCATGTTCATTTTGTCTCTTGTGTGCATATTTGGTATTTGGATTCGGATTAGGAAATTGAATCTTTAATCAGATGACTTGGGCTTTATGTTTTTTCTTGTCAGGGATAACTGGTTCAAGCAACCCTTGGGTGAAGATCCTTGAGGAATCACTTCCTGATCGGACCCAGACCACTGAAGATCCCTCCATAATCCAGAACGCATCATTGGCAGCTCTCTTCTCTTATATTTTTATTGTCTAATAAGAAAAAGCTTAAAATACATTTGAAGGAACAGTAGAATTATCCAACTACTCATGTTGATGGGTGTGCTTGTAGTTTGTGGAATGTACTTTGGTTTCTTTGATGCACTTTTATTGAATCAACCTTTCTTATATTGCTGATGTGTTGGTTAAGGTATGATACAATTACAGGATGATGATTTCTACTACCACTACTACATGTTGCCATGAAATTAGAGTGGGATGCTGATGGGTTGGTTAAGGTATGATTCAATTACAGGATGATGAACGCTGTAGCTGTTGTTTGTTTGTTTGTTTGTTAGAAAAGCTTTTCGTTGTTGATGCACCTTAGAGTGAAATGGGTTTGCCAAGCAGCGCACCTATGACAGCTTGCCCACACTAAACTAAAACCTCACAAACACTTAGAACACCCCATGCACCCACACCTTTTGGGTATTCCAGAATAAGCATGAGGTAAGAATACCCTCCCACCCCCACAAACCCCAACCCATCTGCACCTTTAGGAGACCACTAATCCATGGATTTTTCAAAAAAAAAGAAAAAAAAAAAAAACCCACCAATCCATACCTATCCGCAAGCAAAATGCCTTACATGGACTTTAAAATCCATGCAACTTAAGGAATTCCTGTCAGAAATCCTAGCAGCCAAATAGCCCATAAAAGTAGGTAGAACACTACAACCATTCAGAAATAAGAATGGATCTACATCGACATCTCATAACCAAAATACATTCATTACATATTGCAAAGTTCTGGAAAATAATTTATTTTCTAATGTGACTGAACAACGAAACTTGTCACACTGCCCCATCAAGCCTAGTGCAGTGCTCCTGTGATTTTCATAATTAGAATATGAAATAATAAAAAAAATTAAATGAAACATGGGACAATGAGCATTCCTCACTAATTCAGAAGCAATGAGCCCGGCAAAACAAAGACTAAAACTTAGAAATCTGCATGAATATGCTTTGAAGTATGCCAGCAGGGTAGGCATGATTATCTTCTGGCCAGATCAATGTTTTGAGCATTGATTGGAACAAAAATAAGTCAAATACTTATCGAGGCAGGAAATCCAAGGGGAGAAAAAGATTCTCTTTCGGTAAATAACTAGTTTCTTGTGCCACCCACGTAAATAATAGAACAATTGGTATCCGGCCAAAATATCCAACCGGACTTCAGATTTTGGGTACATTCCCTAATTGTCAATTTTTGTCCCTAATGGCCAAAGTGACCAAAAACTTATTAATTGTGGTTAATAAACTGAAATTAAAAACCCTCCTAAGGATTTCAGTTAAAATTTCATTCCCGTTCGACCAAATTCCCAATTTATTTCCGACTTGAACTTTTCCTCTCTCTCTCACATTAGCTTTCTACCAATATGCCCTCCATCTCTCTCGAGTTAGCTTTCTACGGATATGCCATCCATTAAGGCTAAGCATAGATTATTTTTTGGTCTTTTCCATTCAAAAGCAAGGGCTATGAGCTCTTTTAGACATGATTTAGGAGTCTAGAAGTTAACGCATAAGGGTTGATTTTCTTTTTTCACACATTCAAATCAAGTTGCTAACTGCTGTTGAAAGAAGGGAGTTCACCAAACTGCTGTGTATGATGCAATGATTTTATTGTGTTTCTTTTTTTTTTTTTTTTTTTTAATGTTGATGTATTCTCCTTTTTCTAATGAATTAATGATTAACTTTTTCAAATAATAATAATAATAATAATAATTCACAAAGAAAAAACAAGGTGGTCCCTAAGTACTTTTGTGGACTTGGGTCAACTTGATCAGATCCCTTGAAACTTGTTTCTAATGGTGTATATTTAAACATGATTGCAGATAAGGGTGCTTGAAATTATGCACACACAACTTATTCATCTTGCCTAAACCAAGCCATACAGTAGCATCAAGGTCTGAAAAAGGCAGGGGTTTCATGAAAATAAAAACGAAGTTAAAAAATTTAAAAATAAGGAACCAATTGATTCTCTGCAATTAAAAACTAATACATTGATATCTACAGGCCTTTTTTTTTCTTTGGAATTCTAGAAAACACTAATTCGTACATGTAGCATCTACATATGTATAACAGTATACTGTATAAGGAATCAACTGAAGGGAAAACAAAATCTCATAATGAAAGGAAAAAATTTGACATTAGCAAGGCAAAAAAGAATCTAACAACCTTATGTTTCCCTCACTTAATTATTGCATTCTCCCTAATAGAGATATATCATTGAGTTAAGCATACTTGTGAGAGAGAGAGAGAGAGAGAGAGAGAGAGAGTTTCTTTTTTAAAGTATTTTAAATAATTAAAACAAAAAAAAAATGTTGAGGAGAAACTTCCTTCTACATTTTTAAGAACACATAAAAAAATAATAACAAACATTCTCTGGTAACTTAGCAAGTATCTTTCCACCACAAGTATCACAAATTTGATAGCCCAATGAGAAGTTGCATGGAAATTTAATGAGCAAGGACAAGAGAATCAATGAAGTAGGTTGCCTTTTAGTCTGGAAAGAAAGAACTCAAAAAGAAGTCTAGTATCTGAAACAAGACCATCACATGTTCAGAAATAGAAATTTTAGCGTTAGATCCCAAGGGTTTCAAAAATGAATAATACCTCTTCCATTTTGTCTTTCTTGCCCCCAGCGAAGAATTTGTAGCCTCCATAGAAAAGTAACCCCCAACCAGATAAAGAAACAATCACAAACTGCATAAAATCAGAATACCACAAATGAATCCATGTCATGACAGTTTAAACAAATTTTGGAGAGAGAGAGAGAGAGAGAAACAAGAAGAGGTGCAATGTACACAAACATAGACAAAATAGAAGTGGCTGATATTTCTTTTAGAGGACTAATTGAAAAACCTTGAGATCGGTAACTCGTGAACGTAAGAGATTTTCTTATTCAAGTTCACACAACATACAAGATCCAATATATAGCATACAAGATGCATCGCATTTAAATTATAAACTAGAGCAAGGCTCTCCTAAGCTCTAGCTTATGATAAAATCTTATAAGCAAATGCTTGTGGGGCCCACCTTTGGACCATCCAAATGGACCAAACATATGACCCTTCTAAATTGCACATGTCCACCAGCTTTCGGTCAAATCCGAACTTACTAGACCGTTGGATCGACTATACATCAATTCGAATGTACTATTGACCATTAAACTTTTGGGCCCATATGGAGATGATAGAAATATCACGGTTATGGCTGATTTTTTGCAGAGAGGAAGATCCCAAGGAGTCCTTGAAATTCCCCCCCACCCCCATCCCCATGTGGGTCCCCAGGTAGGCCCCACCGCGCAATTGAGTTTACTTTATCCTAAGCTTGAGCTTAGGAGAGCTAGCCTTATAATAGGCTCTCCTAAGCTCAAGCTTATGATAAAATCTTATAAGCTAATGCTTGTGGGGCCCACCTTATGAACTTAGTATCTTATAAACTAAGTATCTTTCTTTTGTAAAGGTAGGAGCGGCATGATTAATTTTTAATTTATGAACTGTTTAAGTGGAAACTTCATATTCAACGTTAAGAAAAATGGCAAAAGTTGGTTTTTATTAAAGTTCCAGGCTTCAAGCAAATTTGTTATCATCACGACAAAATTAAAAGAAAAAATTGAAATGGTCACAAAATTAAAATATGGGTACCACTGTCTATCATTTAGATTAGTGGAAACCTAATAGCAGCCTCTTAAATCTTAACTCATTCACTTCAGATGACAAATGAGAAGTACAAGCATGGAATCAAAACTCAGCTGAAACAAAGTCTAATGAAAGTTGCACTTATTGAGCTAGATTCCAAAACAAGACAAAGTTTAATGGATCTTGCCCAAAAAAAGACAAGTCACTTGCCACTTAGTCCAATTTAGGTGAGTCTCCATGTTGATCAACAGAGAAAAGGTTATAAATTCTAGTGCCAGTCTTTATGCCGAAGAGTAGTGCTACTTGGACAAACTTTTTTGCCAGAATTTTGGACAAACCCTATGATATGCCTTGAATATCATAGGGGATATTCAAGGCATATCATAGGATTTGTCCAAAATTCTGGGCAAAAAGTTTGTCCAAGTAGACTTTTTGTATGCCGAATGGGATAGGAAAGAGTTGGTGTGCTACCCGTGCCATACGTGGCCGACAAGTACAAGCATCCCAGTCTTCAAAGATCATAAAAATAAAAAATAAGAAATTTAAACAAATACTAGAAAATTGATAAAATGCGTAAATTTAATGATTTATTTGGATCTTAAATCAAATATAAGGATTAGCTTTCCTTCAGGCTAACACAATTTTCATTGCTTATAGAAGTTAATGAAAGGATCATTCGGCACATAGAAAGCACCAAATTGCCAATATAAAATAATTATTTATAACTCATTGCTCATAGAAATACTAAAATAACAAACCACAAACCACACTATTAACAGGGGGATGACAGTTAAGGCCATGGGGGCAACCAAGTTTTCAATGCCAAAATGAGATTAAAGCTGACTCATGTGTTTCTTCATCATCAATATAATCCCCACTTCTTATTGATAATTATAGAAAGTCAAAGGATAGAGTACCAAAATTAATCAAACAATGCTAGCTTCATTTGTCATACTAATAATTTCCATTTAGCATTGGTCATCAATTGTATTATTCATAACCATACCAATATTACGTATATGCTTCATTATCTATATTGATCAGTAGAAGAATTTTTTGGGGTACCATATCGGTACTTGTCCCATTCTTTTTTTTTTTTTTTAATTTAGTGAGCCTCTGGGCCAGTATTTCACAAAATCTGTAATCTCCAAGCGCTTCAATTTTGAAAATCTACAAGGGATTCAGTACCCATTGAAAATGAATCAAGTGGCAGAAATCTTTTTCCCACCTATATATTATATAATATTGGCCCATCATTAACAGTTGTTAGTGGATTAGCCATCCATGAAAACCCATAACGTACACTGGATGAATTTTGATCCCACTCCCACCTGCCTATATGGCTTTGACATCAGGTGTTGAGGTCTCCATGATGTAAAATTTCATGGACCTGGACCTGAATTCAATCTAGAAATGCGTGTTTAATGTGTTCGGAGATGATGTTCATTTCCCTAAAACTCTAACCAATGACCTTAAAGAAGAGAGCTTAGGTTATCCAAATATGTAAACCTCCAGAACAAAGACGAAAATAGCGGTAGCGGTGGGCGTGGTGGCCCGCCGCCAAAACACTACGTAGCGGGTGTTGCGTAACGTAACGGTGCGATTTGAAAAATCTGTTTTCTCCAAGCGTTTCGATTTTGAAAATCTACAGGGGATTTGATGTAGTGTAGATTGAAGCAGATGAATACATGGATGCATTGGATAGAAATAAGGCACACCGTGCAGCGCCCAAACGGTACTAGGCGAAATTAGGATCTCGAGGTCAGAATCGCGAACGGAGCCCCATTCTGGAAATGAAACGGCGAAATCTTCAAAATCCATACTACGCAATGGACTTTCTGTGCATTACGGAAACAAATGATGAGATTTTCAATTGCATCCCTCATTAGAAAGTCTTATTCTGCCTAAGAGAAGCAAATAGACACCTTTCTGATTCACTCGCCTAATTAAAATCGCATTCTTTGTGTTTCTTTCCTCAAAGCATTCTAGAAATATAATTGTCTTTATGTGCAGCATATACAGACACTCAATGAAGAATCAATTGAAGAGAGAGGAAGACTAAACAAACCAGAGAAGAAAGAGAGAGATCTGGAAAATGTATTTCTGATTTCATAACCTTTACAGATACATGAGAATTGTATTTATACATTTTCTGCTGTTTGTTATATTGACATAATAGAATCTTAAACTACCTAGAGACAGTTACAGTTGACTGTCATGACATCTTTAGTTAGAAAGTCTACACTAGGTCCTCCGAGTAGCAGAGACATCAAGTTATAACTCATTAAGCATGTGTTTATTTAATAGTAATTGTGTGGGGGCAATTCTTAAGACGCCGAGATTATGTTAATTCCAGCAGTAATGCCAGTTCTTCTTATATTCATTTCGGATACGAGCATTTCGGCTCAAATGCCAATGCGCTAGCCGAGACCAATATTATTACCTCGATCAGCTCCGACCTAAGACCGCCACGATCTCGGCCATGTGCCTTGGCCTCAGTTGCACATCTCAACTGCAGCTGTATGACGAACAACCAACCGAGATAGGGACTGACAGCCATCTCCCACCTTCAAACACGTGGCAGGATACGAGCACGCGCTAATGGGACAGATATATCATCCCAACTGTCCAGAATCCTCATCAAATCTCTGACAAAGCGACATCCAACGGCTACAGCTATATCAGGGCGAGGCCCAAGAAAGGATCTGATGGGACCTTTGCTGCCAATAAGTCAAGACAAGATCAGGCCCAATGTGACTGGCATTTAATGCAATATGGGCTGATCGGACCATCATTTAATGCAATGTGGGCTATGATGGATCCTCATTAATTATTTTGTGAGCTGATGAGACCTTAACAGTTAAATCATCATGCCCAATATCAAATATCTAGAGACTATTATCCTATATAGAATGGACTTGTTCCAACCCAGGTACGCAGACGCATACATGCACTCTTACTATGCCTCTCTTTTTCAAAAACCTTAGTACAGTCCCTGCACTAACAAAACCATCGGAGAGCCCTGTGTTGCCGACAGCCAGGGTCCTTTGACTGTTCTTTCTCCCATTTGAGGTCCCTGAAGCGGCTGGCTTTCCACAGTCATTTGGATAAGTCCTGTAAGGCTCCCCTTAATCTTGTGAGTTACATTTTCTGCACTTACAGTAATAGTAAGTGAAAATGAGAAAGGAAAGAAACATCAATATCTGTGCACTTGAAGTAGCCCAATCTATAGGGATTGAATCTTGGCCTTGTGTAAGATTTTGGATGGGACTAGTAGAATTATGTGTGTTATCATTGCCCAATCTTGTTCAATCAATTAGGAAATTTCTACTCCAGAGAAAAGTTATTCTCGTGATCAAATTGATTACTGTCTAAAACGTTTAACCGAAAGAAGAAATGAGAAAAATAACATGTTTTAGATGTGATAAATCTGATGATGAGCACATTTCTGCTGTTTGGGGTTGGATCATATTTTCTTCCCGCTTTTTTCACATGATCATGCCAAAGAAGAGGCTAAATCAGATTCGATTATAATCAAATGAGGCTTTATACATTCCTAGCAGGGCGCGTTCTTATCAAAAGTCCAAATGGCTCAAAATGAATATAAATGCATTAGTCGAAGATGACTGGGAATCAATAGTAGATTGATTGTGTGTAAAACATGCAATTTTAATTTCTTTGTTCTTCGATCTTGTACATGATTTAAATTAAACTTGAGTAAAGGCAAAAAGCAAGTGCATATGGTGATTTTGAGCGGTTTGCGCGCGTTGAGGCAAACTCTTAGATTTTGGATTTATGTTGTGATTGAGGGCGATAAAATGGCAAGTAACCAAGTGCAGTTTAAATTTTATATATTCGAGCTAAGCTTCTGTGACTGGTTAATCCACAGAGCCTCTGGTAGTTTATAGTTTCGTGGATTTCGATCCTAAAAGAACCAGCAATACTGACCAGGTGAAGACTTTGAATAATTTCAACATCGAGATCTTTCGATCCCACATGACCTTCATGGTTGGCACTTGGCACTCATCCAGATGGGCCATATAAAATGATATCTTTCATCTTACCATCTCACCGTAATATATAATAGTAGATTTTAGAAACATTCATATGATACGTACAAGTGAAATCTTACGAACTAGTTCTTTAAACCTATGCAAAAGTGAATTGGATCACCCCATATTTGAAGATTTATAAGACATTAATTTTCATTGTGTTTTAAGTCTGAAAAAAAAAATATAATAAAAATCTATTCTCAAGATCCTTATTTTCTATTTTGGTTAATTATTTTATTTTTCCTTAATAGATATGATTAAGAAGGTTGTATACACTATGAAAAGGATGAGTTTATTATTACACTAGGATTATATCAGATTTCCTTATTATGTGGTTCGGTTTAGATTGGTTAGGATGTGATTATGAATTGATATCATTAGAGTTATGGTATAATTAGCATATCTTAACTATATACTATAAGCAGCCATTATTATATCAATGAAATAACACAGTGAATTCGTCAAGAAAGTCTCTAAGAGTTTTTCTTGCTAATTTTAAAATTCGTCAGATACATGAAAGCAATGCTGATTTATGGTTTTTGGCTTATACAATCGCAGTATTTTCAAGCCATTTTTTTTTTAATAATGAATTCACTTCATGAGATTAGAAGAGCCAAGGATCATTGATTACAAGTCCTAGGAATTCATTAGGAATCAAACAAATAACGCCTTAAGAATTCAATAAAATATAAGAATATCATGGGTCTAGTTGTTTTCTAAGATATCGAATTCTTCCTAAAATTAAGAATTCTAAGCATTGTTAAAATCTCAGTAGTGAAGGAGAGAAGATTCATGAATGGTCATCGAATATTCTCGTCGGTGCTAATAAATGATTACCTACCCATACACTATTGTAAATCAAATCCTAAAAAACACGAGGTTGACATCCTCATCTCTACCTTAGACACTTTGCTTCCTACCTGTTCATTATTCCTTTGCCGGAGATTACCATCCGCATGACTATATGGTTGGCTGGTTGTAGACAATGAGGGAAAGATCGAGTCGAGTGTTGTATTTATTCAGATCCAGGTGCGAGCATGTGTCCAGTTGCAGCTGAGAACATTAATCTACAATAAGACAATCTTATTAAAAGATTCAGATGCAAGCAAGTATGCATAATTGGCTCTTTGCCGTTTGGACCTCAATCCAACATATCGGATCTAAACTAGGACACGGACCCAAAATTTTGGGGTGTGATTCCTAACAGGTCTCAGGTTCTAAACCACCCATTTGTAGCACTAGTCTAATAACAGGTCGAAACTCTCTTAACTACAGTGGCGGACCTATAATATGCAGTCATGCGGTGGTCACCTTGAGTCTAATCCAAAAATGGCTAAAATTGGCCCATGCCCCATTCTAGTAAAGTGATCGCCCCATGCACCTTGGGTCTCGAAACACCCTTCGCTCTCGGTCTCAAAGATCTCCCAAACGGAAAACCTTAGAACCTTTTGGTGAACCGTTCTCCTCCTTCCAATTCAAGGTCCTGCAATTTAGCTTATACACAATAGCATAGCATAAAGTGTCTGTCCTCTCTCCTAACCTTTATACAACGTGGGGAAGCAATATATTGATTAGTAGTGGGATATGAGTTTTTTATACTTAATTTGTCAAAAAAATAAAAATAAAGAATAATGTTTTTAAACTATGCAATAATTCGAGATTATTGGTAGTTGGCATTGATTTTGACCTTTTTGATTTTTAAGTGACAATCGTCCACCCCACCTGAATATAAAAAAATCTTGAGTCCGCCACTACTTAACTATGCAATAAGTTTTGAGTTGAGTCACATTCTTATATACTATTTAAAGAGTTATGCCAACTTACATAAAATGTTTTTAGCCCTACTCTGTCTTTCAATTAACCTATTGTTGCGCTAACATTTTTGAGTTTTTAACCAAGGTTCTTCAATTTCTTCTCATATGGCTCATATGCTGGTCTAACATTTGTTTTTTGTGCAATTTTGAACCTTTGTTTTGAGCCTTTACATAGCAATTTTAGCTGTGACATTTTTGGCGTTATTCATTTCTAACCTAAACTTAATTTACTTTTTCTGACTTAACTTACTTTTGCATGTCTGTCATTTTTTTTAATCAGACTATAGAAAAATCATTTTCTCCTACTTCCTTTAGAAGTTCTTTTCTTCTTCTTTTATGACAGATTCAGAATTTTCATTTGAGTGGTATGAAATATGATCAAATTTAAAGGTTAAATAATAAAATATAATTTTATAAAAAAATATTTAAAATCTTATCGAATCTCGCGGGGTGCGGTCACACTGGCACCGACTGCTTCGCCTGCTCCCTTTTTAAATTTCTCTCCCAGTTTTTTTTTTAAAGTACTTTCCTATGCTCTCGCTGTTTGTTCCACCAACTCCACCCTTTTTTATATATTTTATCGATTTTGTCTTTTGCATCCTCTTTCCTGGCTATTTCCCACTTCATTCAGTGGCTTACATCACAAGGCCGGACACGGTTAGACTAAAAACAGGAGCATGCATAAGATACTTCTCAGGTCGTTCCATCAAGTAAAAGAATATTGTGTGATGGCCCCACGCTGTTAAGACTAAAAGCAAGTGGTGCCAACAGCCAATTGCCATTATTCCCTCCTTTATTTTCTAAAGAATTATGGTATTGTTTGGGTTCAAAGCACTAAGGTAGTCGTCCAGTTTTTCTTGTTCTGCACAGTGACAAAGAAGCAGTCACTATCCAACTGTGAGTGCAGTTTACACAGCTGGTTGCAGTTTTCGGGTTTTAATAACACCCGTGACTGTCACTTAGCATTTTATCACCTGCAAAATAATGTTTAAATTAGTCATAACCTCAAAAACTATTCCAGTGTAGCATGCAAGGCCACGAACGACAGAAGCATCAAAATGAATCCATTGAGAATAACCGTATTGTTCAGCAAGAATAAAGAGTTGCTTCAAATCAGCCACAGCATCCCCTGCTGCTCCAAGTAGCTCTGAAGGCACAACAAAAGATACATCATTGTAAGTTTACAATTAAATGAAATAAATAAGACTTTCGAAGACAGGCCCTTAGTATTTTTAAAAATATAGTCTTTAGCCTATTTGGTTCATATGCTTTTATCTCATGAACGTGATATGCGCTCATATAACTCTTCTTGAGACTATGGTATGATAATAAAAGCCACGCCCAATCATCATGATGATGAAGCAATGCCTAATGCCCATGTCAACATTTTGTTTTTACAGTTTCTGTATACGAAAAAAAAAAAAAAGTCTTTCCGTTTACAAGAGACAAAGACCGACAGACTTCTTTATTTCACCCCACGTAATGATCGATGGCACCCATCTTCCACCCTTTGGCAACCTGAAACAGGTGGTGCTCTTTGCATTTTGATCGATAGTACTGCAACTCCGCTCAAGTTATACAGGCACTTTGCATCTTTATTTCACCACTGAGGTCAGTTCCTTCGTTTCATTGTACAAACATCTTTCTACAACTCTCTTCTTGCTCTACCCTCTATTTGGGAAATTTGTTCAACTCCTTTGGAAATTTAAGCCATAAGTATTTAAGAAGGTTATGGATGAATTAAGACTCAAGTATATTGATGTCTCATTTTATGTACAGAAATGAATCTCGAATAATTGTGATTTTGTGTACAGATATGAATCTCAATGATAAGAACAATAGACAGAGAGACTTGGGTGATGGGAGACTCCAAGATTTAATCCTAAGTTTAAATCTATCTTTATAGAGTGGGTCTCATCAAGTATTAGACCATTACAATACAAAGTAAGCTTTCATTTGATCTCGAATAATTGTGATTTTGTTTACAAACTCAGATCTATTCTATCATTGGATCAATGATATGTGGCTTCTCCACCATTTGATCTTTTGCCACGGATCGGTGATATGAGATATTCAATCACTTGATCAACGATCCTCATCTTTTCTATCATTAATTATAGTGTTGATCTTAGATTTTCCCACCGATTAATCTGATGATCCATAGTTTTTTTCGTGCTATTGGTTTGATAATCTGTGACTTGTACCGTTAGACCGATCAGCCAAATTTATCGAGGACCGATCGAGGTCAGTATGATCTCTTCTTTTCTTTAGTGGGCCATATCCAAAAGTTTTGAATTCTTTTTTGACGATTCCAAGCGCAAGCAGAATTACATGGAATCCTCTTGAGGTTTAATATGGGCTCTCATGGTTTCACTTTCAAATACTGATGACACTGTATTTTCCATTATGCATATAGTTTGGGTTACGGAGTGGGGCGGCCTCTTTTATTTTTGGGCACGTTTGGTAAACACAATAGATGATTCCCTCCATTTCCTAGAACCAACATATCTATAGATAGGATTTCAAATGAGAGTTCTAGATTTGAGATTGAGAGAGGATTTCTACAATTTATAGGATGTAAGTATTTTAGGTAAAACCGACTCCTTCTCCTCTCCATCTTCCTTCTTTCACAGTTGACTGTCCCCACCAATTTGGACCTTTCATTTTCTTTATTTTGTCTTTTGCATGCTCCTTCCTGGCCATTTCCCACTCATATTGTCGGTTACTCGAGTGAAGAGGCAAACACCTTTATTTGAATCCACATGACTGACAGAGGTGAGTCATCCTTTCAGTGGCTCAATAATGAAAAATTTTAATCCTCCGCTTGGTGGCGCACAAATAATGTTTTAAAAAGGACTTAAGAACACCAAAAAAAAAAAAAAAAAGGGACCATTGTAAAATGAAGTTATTTTATTTGAAGGGTGTTTACAACATCTAATCAAGATCAGTCATGTTTCATTTAATTAAGATCAATGGTAAGAACAATAGATAGAGAGACATGGGTGATGGGAGACTCCAGCATATAATCCTAAGTTTAGATCTATCTTCATGGAATGGGTCTCATCAAGTATTAGACCATTACAATAACAAGTAAGCTTTCATTTGATCTCGAATAATTGTAATTTTGTGTACAAATCCAGATCTATTCTACCATTGGATCAATGATATGTGGCTTCTCCACCATTCGATCTTTTGCCACTGATCGGTGATATAAGATATTCCATCACTTGATCAATGATCCTCATCTTTTCTATCATTGTAGTGTTGATCTTAGATTTCTCCATCGAGTGATCGTTGATCCATAGTTTTTAAGCTATTGGTTTGATAATCTGTGACTTCTACTGTTCATTAGACCGATCAGCCAAATTTATCAAGGTCATTATGATCTCTTCTTCTCGTTAGTGGGCCATATCCAAAAGTTTTAAATTCTTTCTTAGACGATTCCAAGCTTTAGCGGGTTAGCAGAATTACATGGAATCCTCTTGACTCTTGAGGCTTAATATGGGCCCTCATGGTTTCACTTTCAAATGTTGATGAGACACTATTCTACATGATGCACAGTTTGGGTTATGAAGTGGGGTGGCCTCTTTTATTTTTGGGAACATTTGGTAAACACAAATAGAAGATTCCCTCCATGTCCTAGAGCCAACATATCCATAGATAGGATTTCAAATGATAGTTATAGGTTTGGTATTGAGAGAGGATTCCTACAATTTGTAGGATGTAAGTATTTTAGAACTTTCTCAAACTCCTTGAAAAATCGAGACCTCAACTTTCACATCAGAGCCTTCTTTGGCCATCTAGAGAATTTGAACGGTTCAGATCGTTCAAAAGTGGTCCCACAAGAGAAAAAATTAATATTTTAGAATCTAGACTTTTTTGCAAACACCTCAAAATCTAGCAAGGATCAATGACTAAGATTTGAGCAACTAGCTGTGTTTGACCTTTCAAAAATAATTCACGATTCCAATTATCATTTTGGGGCCCACCGGAACCAAAAATGAAAAAGAAAACGTATTGCATTTTTATCCCGTTTTAGGCACAATGTGAAATCAATGGTCATAAGTTTTTGACCAATTTATCATGACCCAAGATGAATTAGGTTGCAGAATTTGAACTCATAGCTGTTGTAGGTCTTTTGAAGAGATTGGACGGTTTGGGTGTTGCAAATGGAAACCACAGAATTCCAAAAATCGAAACCCAATACAAATATCTCAAAATCTAGGAGGAATAAACGGCTGAGATTTAACCAAATAGTCGTTTTGTAAGTTTTAAACGTGATTAATGGTTCGGATCTTGGATCTTGATTGTGGGACCCAAAAAGTAGGTTTCCAAAGTAAAAATAAGTAATCTCTAACATGCTGCCTATTTCACTGTAGCTCCATGTTTTGTCCGTTTCTATGGGTTGTTTCCAATCCTAGAAATATTTGTATCCACCTATCTTCAACATCATTCCTCTCAAGACCCATGCTCACCTAAATGTGGAAATTTCACACATGCGCAGATAAGAGTGAGGACTCCCCGGTGCATTTATGTTTTTCTCCACATTCGCTGTACCCTCTTGCACGAAGGTTAGAAAATGCTAAACTCGCCCAACTTAAAAGAAATCTCATGGGAATCAATGTGGTCACTCATGAGATGCAATTTTCATTAAAATCATTATAAGATATTTAAAAATTAAATTAAATATATGTAAAGATGAATATACATTAATCCAGTTGTATTGATGATAACTAATTCAATTAATATATTTATATATTACAGATATGAACATTAGAAGAAAACTAAAACAAGTGTGAGACAGAGAGAGAATGTCCTTCCAACATCTTTTTAGACATATACAGAAGTCTTCGGAATGTCTCGTCCCCTGTTTAAATTGGGGTGACTCCGTTGAAGTAGGAATCACGAGCCAACTCCACCAGTTTTTGGACTTTGGTTTTTACAAGTTGATCTAGACATGTTATTGAGGTATTTGAATTATGGGCCCTCGCCTTTGGCATGGTCACGTGAAAAAAGGGGGAAGAAAATGTGATCCAACCCCAGATAGCAAAAATGCACCCCTGAGGTCAGTTCTTTCGTTTCATTGTCCAAAGATCTTTCTAGAACTCTTCTTGCTCTACCGTCTATTTTAGAATTTGTTTTTTTTACTCCTCTGGTAATTTATGCCATAAGTATTTAAGACGGTGATGGATGAATTAGGACTAAAGTATA
>QPKB01000007.1:1472817-1556720 GCA_003546025.1 Camphora micrantha
AGAGGCTCTCACAAACAAAACTAAAAGTAGACTAAGCTCATGGAAAATTCCCTTTTCTCTCGCAAGTTGGCGGAAACACCCTAATCAAGTCAGTGGCCTCAGCAATTAACGTCTAAACAAGTTTGTTTTCTGTCTCCCAAATAAAATTGCGGATTCAATTGATAAATGTCTAAGATCCTTTTGGTGGGGAAGAGCAGAAAGGAAAACTTCATACCATTAAATGGGCTGAATTATGTAAACCCATTTTTGAGGGAGGTTTTAGGAAATAGAGACACCAAAAATAATAACCTAGCCCTCTTAGCCAAAACTTGCTGGAAATGTCTGACCAATGAGGACCTCCCCTGCTCAAAGATTCTTAAGGCTAAATATTGTCCTAGAAGGGACCTTTGGGAAGCTAAATTTAGGAAAGGTAATTCTTGGTTCTGGAAGGACTTTGTTGAGGGGGATAATTATATAAATGAAAAGGTTGGATGGATAATTCGTAATGGAGAGAACATATCTGTTTGGAATTGTAATTAGATCCCTGTAAAAATAGATTGAGAAAGCCTTATTCTTCTATGATTCACCTAGATCTCAAAGTCAAAGACTTATGGACCGCAGGTTCCTTTGTTTGGTTGGAAATGTCTCAAAAATGCCATCCCAGTAAGAGCCATTTAAAAATTGATAATTATGTCTATGGACGATAAATGTATTGTATGTGAGAAAGAAGAGGATTCAGTTGGGCATGCCCTTATGTATTGTGAATTTGCCAGAGCAATTGGTTTGGATCACAGTTGGGCCTTTTCGCAGATACTTTCCACCCCATGGATTTAATAGAATGGTGACATAACTCATGTGAGCATGGCAATTGACCCCTCCTCTCAGGGATACTAACTTAAAAATGTGGATCCTTTCTATGTGGTGGACCATTTGGAAAGCTAGGAAGGACTTCTTTCATAAAGTTCAACCATTAGATCCCTCCAAGATCATAGGATCAACCCATAAGATGCTTCAGGATCCCTCCTGCCATTATTGGCAGTTTTCCTTAAGAAAAGATGGAAATCAATCTTTTGTCCCTACAATGATCTCTAACAAAGAGGATATAATAACCTTTACGGATGCAACCTATAAAACTAAGGAGGGATAGGCATCCTTTGGCTACGTCATGAAGTTAAATGGTGACATTGTGGGTATAGGTGTTATCCAAGGACTCAAAGTCGACTCTACAAAGGAGGCCGAAGCGAGGGCGGTCTTAGCCGCATTGGATAAGGTGAAGAAAAATGGCTTTGTCAGACATCGTATTCTGATGGATGCAAAAGAAGTGGTGCAAGGGTTAAAAGAAGAATATGATTGGTCCATAAATCCAATTATTTTGGACATTAGAGCATTGACTATTAATTTTTGTTTTATGGGCTTTGATTATATTCCTAGGGCTCTCAATGATCAGGCACATAGGCTTGCCAAATTTTTCTATTTTGTTAGGTAGGATGTCGGTTGGGAGAGGGCTTCAAGTATCCTCTTGACCCTTTTCTTCTCTTTTTGTTGCTTGGTTTTCTTTAATGAATACTCCTTCTCTACAAAAATATATATATATATATATATATATATTGGGCTTTCACATAACCAATAATTAATTTTTGTCTCTTTTTTTTTTATGGATCATGTTTAGGAGCCTTAGAAAAGTTTAAATAGCTTCACCGGGTATTTACTACCAACTTATCCAAATCAACTAATAGGAGGGGCGTAAGTAATGACATTCTTACTAGTAAGGAAGTTATAAGTGGAAGGCATAAGCCCATAAGCTACATGGCGTGCCTTAAGCTTAAGGGGACAAAGCATACGACTATCATTTGTAGAGTAGGGTGGTAGTTGAAAGAAATTGAGGAGCAGTCAAAATGCTTCCTCCCAATAATGCCATACACTAAGGAGAGGTCTCACGCTAATGAAAAAAACTCTAAGAAAACAAGCCAGTACCAACAAAAGGAACAACCTTCAATGTATCAATTTTCTGTGCCCAAGAACTTCTTGTCATTGACTTATTATGTAATGTAGAAGTTATAAAACCATTGTGCAAGATCCTTTAAAGGCATGATCATTTATTTTTACTGAAATAACTGGTTAAAATTAGTGCATATCGCATTGTTAGGATCATGATAAAGTTCCTTTTACATCATCATCTCCGTCGAAGCCTTCTTCCATCAATCTTGGTCAGTATTATGAGTTCTACTTTTCCCTCAGGTTAAAGTAGAACTCATACTAAAAAAAAAAAAAAATAGATACTTTTCATCTCAATGCTTTCTATTTATAACCGATTGGCAACCTGATGTTACACTCCAGTAATAGGGCTTCAGATTAACACGTGATGAAGTACCTAACCATAGAGAAGTTTTCTTGGGCAAGAAATTAAGGTTCATACAACCAACTGTAGTACTGTTTATGGAAGAACTATAAAAATGATATTCTAAATTACATATGCTAAGAGCAATACTAATATGATGTGAAAAATTTAGAACTTGTCAACATCTTATAAAGAAAATAGATACTTAAAAGAGACAAAAAAAAAAAAAAAGCACTAAAGAGATGGTAGTCTTACTCTTGTATGATAAACTGATGCCGGCGAGAACTCTTTTGTATGATAAAAATCCTCAATCTGCAATTTTTGTGAATCCTAAGAAAATTTATAAAACGATAGCAACAAGATGAATAAAAATTGTTGTAATGAAGCAAAAGAACTCCTAAGGCTTACTAACTTTTAATATCAAAAGATTAATACTAGATAAATAACAAACATATTCTTAAGAGAAAACTAGGCCATCTTGTGGGGCCCACCAGATGCATGAAAATCATGGGAGACAGGATGCACAGGTCACGATGTTGACCAAGGTGAGAGTTAAATTGTCTCGACTGGATCATCCAAGTTTGATGTTTGTCTAACTATTTTAATGAAGTATCAAACCATTCCATGAGGAAAAGAAATTCAAACAACTATATGGAATCCACCAAACCATATAAAAAAAAAAAAATTCAAAAATGTGATAGCCCACTGAGTAATTCCCAGAATTAAAAAAAATTGAAACTAGAATCTGCAATTCAATTTAAATGATTATTTCGATGGTAATTGTTTATCTGATTATTAAGGATGCAAAAGACTAAAAATGGAACATCTGCCACACCAATATACTAACGACAACATTTCAGCCACACTAATATACTCTTGATGGTGGATCTTTTATTGGTTTTCATTAAGAAAGCAAATTTATCTTTATAATCAACATGGGCTTTTCTACTCCCACGTAAGATCGTATTCTCATCCATGCATTCTTATGAATTTTACCTGGTATACTTAGTCTTTTGATCGGAAGGTTATGGTGTCTCCTTTAAAGTGCAGGTGGACATTGCATCCAAGGCTCGTCTCTTAGTTCCACAAGTCACTAGCTTTTGGATTGACAGCACTGGGGCCATCATCTAAAAATGAGAATCTGCTGGCTTAAAATGGCTTGAGTCATCATCCAATTTACCTTTCTTACAGCTTTCATAGCTTTGATTATATAAGCTCATTTAATTTGCCAAAATAAATGTTCTCCGGCAAACTTCTTTCGTTTTATGAATTGAGACGTTCACTCTGTTTTTACTTTTCTTAATAAACTCTCCTCACATAACAATTAGTTTGATTTTTGAAGTTTTTTATTTTACTCTTATTTCTAATTCTTCATTGTTTTTAATCCTTTTTTATATTCTACAATTAATGATAGAAAAGATGAGGATCACTGATCAAGTCATGGATTCATTATATCACTAATCAGTGGCAAAAGATCAAATGGTGACGCCAAATATCATCGACCCAATGGTAGAAAATCGAAACTTAGGATCAAACGTTATTTGAGATCAAATGAAAGCTTACCTTGTATGGTAATGGTTTAATACTTGATGAGACCCACTCTATAAAGATAAATCGAAACTTAGGATCAAATGTTGAAGTCTCCCATCACCTTAAGTATGAGTCTAAGATCAGTCAGGCGCAAGGATTCAAAATGAGATGAGGGAGAGAATTTGGAAATTTATGGCCAATAGTACTTCCTGGCATTACCATGGGCAACATTTATGTATAGCTTGATGAGTCGTGACTTTTTTTTTTTTTTGATGCTCCAACATTATACTGGAGACTTTTCTTATCAATCTAGGTCAGCATTATAAGTTTTACTTTTCCCTTAGGTTAAAGTAGAATTCATACTAAAAAATATAGAAAATTTGTTCATTTCACTTTTTTATTTTTTTATTTCTAACCGATTGACAATTTGATGCTACCCTCCTGTAATATGGCTTCAGTTCAACAGATGATGAAGTACAAATCCATGTGGGAGTTTTCTTGGAAAAACAATTAAGTTTCATAACCAACTGGAGTACTTTTTATGGAAGAACTCTAAAAATGATGTTCTAAATTATATATACATTCTAAGAACATTAGAGCCCTTAAACATCTTACAAAGAAAACAGATACTTAAACGAGAAGAAAAAAATAGGGAGAGTATTCTTACTTATGTATGATAAAGTGATGTTGACAAGAACTCTTTTATATGATAAAAGTCTTCAATCTGCACTTTTTGTGAATCCTAAGAAAAATACAAAACAATCACAGCAGAACGAATAAACAATTGTTGTAATGATTAATGAAGCAGAAGAATTCCTCAAATTTACTAACTTTTAATAGTAAAACAGATTGATAGTAGAGAAATATCAAAACATATTCTCAAGCCAAAACTAGCCCAACTTGTGGGGCCAGCCAGATGCATGAAAAATCATGGGAGACAAAGGATACAAAATTCTTGAACCTTTTCCTGTGGGTTAATTTGGAGTACAAGTACATCTCATTCCGGATCCATCAAATTATGGACAAGGCCCTCCAAGTGCAGGGGGCAAGACTTCTTTGATTTTGATATAGCACAATACTATCGTCAAAATCAAAATGACGACGATGAGGAAGATTGCATCCAACCCGCAAGGCATTCTACATGGTACTAGAAAGAATGGGCTAAGATATGGTTGTTATATGCCAATTGACACTTGATAGTTGATAATTAATTTGAAAATTGGAATATGGATTTATCTTTTAAATTTTAGTTGGAATTAAATGGTTTGTCTCATAATATTAAGGTGTGCTATCTATAATAGTAGGTTACTAATTACTAGATAGCAATAACATGCTTTAAAATGGTAGAATTTGTTGTTAAATACACCTAAGTAATAGGGAAGATAAAGGATTTTACTCTCTATACTCTATAATTTCACCAAAATCTATAAAAGAATAAAAAGACTCAAAATATCTACATGGATGAAGGGACTCCTAGTCCATCCAATTTTAGTTTTCCTATTATTCTTCCTTATTTTCAGATTTTTTTTTTGTTCATTTTCTTGGAACTCAACCCGACTCGGCCGAGTTGACTCGAACTCTGCCATGCACGAGACGAATCCTGAATTCGAGTCTTGAAACCATGCAATATGCTATTGTGTGATTATAATAATAACAATAATATATTATCATCTCAAAAGTAATAATAACATTGTCACTATTCACTTATTTGTCATCATCTGAAAATTTTAATTTAATGATTATAACTGTTATTTCTTGATTGTTAACTTTTATTATTACAAGATTTTGTTGCTACGTACATGTCATTTTAGCCAGATTAAAGGGAATTTTTAAACTTCATGAATATATATTTTTTGGGCGCCTAGGCTTAGCACATATATATAATTGTGTTTTGTTTTAATTATTGTGCGTTGCGTGAGAAAGCGGAAAACCTACGACCGACAAACAATAACTCATGTGAGAGGTCAGAATTTTCTTCAAAGAACCCATATTATGATTTAAAGTTTTATCTATCCCTCTCAGGAAAGAGTATTTTGGAGAATCCTATGTTTAAACTTTTCAAGACTTCTCAATAATGGGCTCGCATGTCTAGATCCACGTGTAAAAAACAAGGTCCAAAAACTGGTGGAGTTGACTTGTGATTCCTGACACAACGGCGTCACCACAATTTGAACAGGGGCCGAGACATTCCAGAGACTTTGATACATATAGTAAAAAGATGTTGGAAGGACATTCTCTCTCTCTCTCTCTCTCTCTCTCTCTCTCTCTCTCTCTCTCGTTTTAGTTTACTTCTAATGTTCATATCTCTCCCTCTCTCTCTCTCTCGTTTTAGTTTTCTTCTAATGTTCATATCTGTAATATGTAAATATATTAATTGAATTAGTTATCATGAATACAACTGGATTAATGTATATTCATCTTTATATATAATTAATTTAATTTTTACATATTTTATAATGATTTTAATGAAAATTGCATCTCATGAGTGACCACATTGACTCCCATGAGAATTTTTTAAGTTGGGCGAGTTTAACATTTTCTAACCTTGGATCAAGAGGCTAGAGCGAAAGTGGAGAAAAACATAAAGGGCACGTTTGGCAACTATATGCGTCGCACAATCCTCGCTCTTTTCCGCACATGCGTGAATTTTCTACATTTAGTTGAGCATGGATCTAGAGAGGAATGATGTTGAAGATCAGACCACCCCTCCCCCACCCAAAAAAAAAAACATGGAGTTACAGTGAAATAGGCAGTAAGTTAGAGATTACTTTTTTTACTTTGGAAACCTACTTTTTGGGTCCCACAATCAAGATCCGAACCATTAATCATGTTTAAAACCTACAAAACAACTAGTTGGTCAAATATCAGTCGTTGATTCCTCATAGATTTTGAGATATTTGTATTGGGTTTCAATTTTTGGAATTTTGTGGTTTCCATTAATTTGGAACATCCAAACCGTCCAATCTCTTCAAAAGACCTACAACAGCTATGAGTTCAAATTTCTCAACCTAATTCATCTTGGGTCATGATAAATTGGTCAAAAACTTATGACCATTGATTTCACATTGTGCCTAAAACAGGATAAAAATGCAATATGTTTTCTTTTTCATTTTTGGTTCCGATGGGCCCCAAAATAATAATTGGAATCGTGAATTATTTTCGAAAGGTCAAACACAGCTAGTTGCTCAAATCTTAGTCATTGATCCTTGCTAGATTTTGAGGTGTTTCCAAAAAAGTCCAGATTCTAAAATATTAATTTTTTCTCTTGTGGGACCACTTTTGAACGATCTGAACCGTTCAAATTCTCTAGATGGCCAAAGAAGGCTTTGATGTGAAAGTTGAGGTCTTGATTTTTCAAGGAGTTTGAGAAAGTTCTAAAATACTTACATCCTACAAATTGTAGGAATCCTCTCTCAATACCAAACCTAGAACTATCATTTGAAATCCTATCTATGGATATGTTGGCTCTAGGAGATGGAGGGAATCTTCTATTTGTGTTTACCAAATGTTCCCAAAAATAAAAGAGGCCACCCCACTTCATAACCCAAACTGTGCATCGTGTAGAATAGTGTGTCATCAACATTTTAAAGTGAAACCATGAGGGCCCATATTAAGCCTCAAGAGTCAAGAGGATTCCATGTAATTCTGCTAGCCCGCTAAAACTTGGAATCGTCTAAGAAAGAATTTAAAACTTTTGGATATGGCCCACTAACGAGAAGAAGAGATCATAATGACCTTGATAGATTTGGTTGATCGGTCTAATGTACGGTAGAAGTCACAGATTATCAAACCAATAGCTTAAAAACTATGGATCAACGATCAATCAGTGGAGAAATCTAAGATCAACACTACAATGATAGAAAAGATGAGGATCATTGATCAAGTGATGGAATATCTTATATCACCAATCAGTGGCAAAAGATCGAATGGTGGAGAAGCCACATATCATTGATCCAATGGTAGAATAGATCTGGATTTGTACACAAAATTACAATTATTCGAGATCAAATGAAAGCTTACTTGTTATTGTAATGGTCTAATACTTGATGAGACCCACTCCAAGAAGATAGATCTAAACTTAGGATTAAATACTGGAGTCTCCCATCACCCATGTCTCTCTATCTATTGTTCTTACCAATGATCTTAATTAAATGAAACATGACTGATCTTGATTAGATGTTGTAAACACCCTTCAAATAAAATAACTTCATTTTACAATGGTCCTTTTTTTTTTTTTTTAGGTGTTCTTAAGTCCTTTTGAAACCATTATTTGTGTGCCACCAAGCGGAGGATTAAAATTTTTCATTATTGAGTGATGAAGCTCGGTCGGTGAGGTACCTCCATAACACATAAACAACCGGGGATCATTTCATGGCTGTAGCCCTGATGGTGCATGATGGGCTTGGGGTAGTGTGTGTGAGGACTGGTCTTATTAAAAAAAAAAAAAATGATCGTATATCAGTGTAGATCCATTTTTGTACATACAATGAGAGATATCAATATACTTTAGTCCTAATTCATCCATCACCCTCTTAAATACTTATGGCATAAATTACCAAAGGAGTAAAAAGATTTCTCAAATAAATGGAAGAGCAAGAAGAGTTCTAGAAAGATGTTTGTACAATGAAATGAAGGAACTGACCTCAGGCGTGAAATAAAGATGCAGAGTGGCTATATAACTTGAGTAGAGTTGCAGTGCTATCGATCAAAATGCAAAGAGCACCACCTGTTTCAAATAGCCAAAGGGAGGACGATGGATGACATATGTGGGGTGGTGAAATAAAGTAGCCAAAAGGAGAAACTAAAAAGACCTTTCTTTTTTTTTTTTTAAGTCAAGGCATGTGGGGCCGTGTGATGTAATGTAAGCCACTGAAAGGAAGACTCATCCATTTGAGTCATGTGGATTGAAATAAAGATGAGTGGGAAATGGCCAGGAAGGAGCGTGCAAAAGACAAAAATCAAGAAAATGAAATGTCAAAATTGGTGGGGACAATCAGTTGTAAAAGAAGGCAGATGGAGAGAAGAGGGAGTCCGGATCTAGTGAGGTATTACCCACGGTGACCTTGAGTGGGCCTATCATAGTTCGCCACATTTATATAGGGCTGTCTGCCATTCACGTGGGGTTGCTGCCCATTCAAGGGGTGTTTCTAGCTAATAGGCAGATTTTGATGGAGTATTGATTGCTAATGAACTCATCAATATTCTAGAAAGAGATCTAGAGCTGAGGGGGGTTATTTTCAAGGTTTATTTGGAGAAAGCTTATTATCATGTGGATTGAAATTTTGTAGATTACATATTAGTCAAATTTGGCGTAGGTGATTGCATGAGTGTATTTATACTACATCATTCTATGTTCTACTAAATGACTCTCCTTCAAAGTTATTTAAAGCTTCTAGAGGTATCCAACAAGGGAATTCCCTTTTTACTTTTTCTGGTTACAATTGTAGTGGAGGGTTCTGGGATCGCTTTGATAAAACCTATAGAGATGGGGGCAATTACTGATTTTTAGTCAAAGTGGGGAGGCTATGTCACACATACTATTTACAGATGATATGATTCTTTTTAGCTCACTAGGAGGGAAGAAATTTTGGCTCTAAAAAAGACTCTACGGTGTTTTCAGCTGGTGTGAAGGTTAACACATCCAAGAGCTTGCCAAAAAGGACCAGGTGTTTTAAGGAGATCATTCAATCTTTGACATGATTTGAACGTTATCATATCCGAGCGATTTTTACCCTATATAAATATATATATATATATATTCTAAACTTCATGCATATCTAATTTTGGGGGGCCTCGGCATAGCACATATAGTTCTTGTTTTTTTTTTTTAATTGTTGTGGGTGTGCGTGAGGAAGTGTGAAACTTACGATCGACAAAAAATAGCTCATGTGAGAGATCCAAATTTTCTTTAAAGACACCATGTTATGATTTAAAGGTTTATTAATCCCATTCATGAAAGAGTGTACTTTTTGGAGAAGCCTACGTTTAAACTGTTCAAGACTTCTCAACAATGGGCTCACATGTCTAGATCCACATGTAAAGAATAAGGTCCAAAAATTATTGGAGTTGGCTCGTGATTACTGACTCAATAGAGTCACCCCAATTTGAACAAGGGCGGAGATAGTCCAGACTGTAGTATATATAGAAAAAGATGTTGGAACGACATTCTCTCTCTCTTCCTCTTCCTTTTGTTTACTTCCAATGTTTATGTCTATGTAAACATATTAATTGAATTAATTATCATGAATACAGCTGGAGTAATGTATATTTATCTTTATAAATATTTAATTTAAATTTTAAATACTTTTATCATAATTTAAATATAAAATGCATCTCATGAGTGACCACATTGACTCCCCATGAGATTTTTTTTTAATGAGTTGGGCGAGTTTAGCATTTTCTAATCTTGGTGCTAGAGGGTAGAGCGAATGTGGATAAAAATATAAAAATAAAAGACACCACCCCCACTCCATAACCCAATTGTGTGCATCATGTAAAATAGAGTGGCTAGCGCATTTGGAAGTGAAACCATGAGGGCCCATTAAACGTTAAGAGGATTCCATGTTCCATCTGCTGGCCCGCTAAAGCTTGGAATTGTCAAGAAATAATTCAAAACTCTTGGATACAGCCCACTAAAGAAAAGAAGAGATCCTACTGACCTCGGTCCTCAATAAATTTGGCTGATCGGTCTAACAGTACAAGTCACAAATTATCAAGTCAATAGCACCAAAAACTATGGATCATCAGATCAATCGGTGGGAAAATCTAAGATCCACACTACAATGATAGAAAAGATGAGGATCGTTGATCAATTGATGGAATATCACCGATCCGTGGCAGAAGATCAAATGGTGGAGAAGCCACATATCACTGATCCAATGGTAGAAACGATCTGGATTTGTAAACAAAATTACAATTGTTCGAGATCAAAAGAAAGCTTTCTTTGTATTGTAATGGTTTAATATTTGATAAGACCCACTGTATGAAATTAGATCTAAACTTAGGATTAAATGCTTGAGTCTCCCATCACCCAAGTCTCTCTATCTATTGTTCTTGCCATTGATCTTAAATGAAGCATGACTGTGACGTTTTGATTATATATATATATATATATTATTTATTTTATTATTATTATATAATTGATTGTATTTTAAATACGCGATTAGTCTAAGTGGGAACCACATTAGGATTAGGTTTGGTGAGTTAGGTTTGTTGGATAGGTGTCTTGACCCATAGTTAACCTAGGCCCAGTTTAGTGGGTATAATTCTTTTCTAACCGAAACTCTAATTCTTCTCTAATCCAAAATCCTATCTATTTAGCACCCAGACTCTATCCTTTTTAAAATTTAAGTTAGATTGCAACTCTTATTATTATTCTCTATTTATACTACACCACCACACTCTTTTATTTTCACACACAATTCTCTCTCTTCCAACTTTTCTTTGGGTTAGAGCTTTGGGCTTTTGCAGAAAGAATTCTAGACCGTCTCCCTCAACCGTGGACCTCAGGCAAGTACCTAATCATAATTTGTAAATTTAATGCTTGTATTCCTCTTTGATTCGTGTGTGGATGCATGTAGAAACCTCTTTTATGCCCTTAAGGTTTGATTTTTTTTTCTTTTCGTGATGAGACCTTGCACATATATGGCCACCATCTTTTCATTTTAAATTTTGGGCGTGAGTTACCGTGAAAATATTTTAATTGTACCTAATCATGTTGTGGGATCCACTGGACGATCTGATCCATGGATCCAAAGGTGGACCCACAGGTGTCCCTAGAGACTCTCGACCCGTGAGGAGTGGGTCCCATCCGGCTGTCATCCAGACCTTTATTTTTATTGGGACGTGAGTCCCTGATATGGTATTTCTTTCATTTAATCATGATGTGGGGTCTGTGGAAAGCAATGATCACAGATCTGGGCCGCCCCCACTAGCCGTACAGGGCTGGGCGATCATGAAATTGTGGTTAATATTGGGGTGGGACCCAGTGGAGCCCACTATTCAAGCACCTTAGACGTGTAGGCGATAAATCCATCTTTTCTGGGACGTGTTCTGTGTGAGGCAGTTTTGTTCTTATCGTGTAATGGGATAAAGTGAGTTCTGTTGTGACAGAACATTGAGTTCTTTATAGGTTACTATCAAGCCTATTTTCAGAATGGGGTGTGTGAGTGTGAGTGTGAAGGTGAGAAAAGGTTATGTGTATGAGTTGTTGACCTGGTGTGACATAACTTTTTGTTTTTGGGAAAAGAACCTTGGTTGTTTTATAAATCCAAATTAAATCCTTTGGCTATTTTGAATGTGGAAAATGTTTTGGATGAGGTCTTTAGGTTTTCTAAAACTATAAATTAAGATTGTAATTTATCATTATTATTTGTAAATTAAATATTAAATGATATCTTTGGTTTTCAATGTGTTAAGATTATATTTTTGAACTCTATTAATTAGATCTTTGGATCGAGTAAATATTGTTCGGGCACATGGTATCTTATCAACATTGAGTTTAGCACTTCGTATGATCTCAGGGAAATCCTATTGGATTCGAGATCAACTTATCTCTATTGGAAAACCCTTAATTGGGTCTATGCACCATTGGTTGAGAAGGGGTGCTTTGATATTTTATTTATTAGGGATTCATGTGGTTGTTGGGTATGAGACCTTATGTTTGACCTTAGGATTGACTTGTGATTATTCATTAACCTTCGGGTTTGCATACATAATTGAGATTGATGTTGGTATATTAGTTGCATACCCTATGTTGATTGGATATGGACCGTGATGTGGCTTGGCAATCGATTGAGATATTATAGCGGTTTAATTGACTGATTTGATTGGTATTCGATTGTGGATTACTGTGCAACCAGCCAATCATTTTGACTTAGGATTCTGTGTTAAAGCTTTATAGATCATTAGGTCTATTATACTATGATTTGAACGACTGCAGTTGTATTTGGACGGCTGATCACCGATGTGTGCGGACACTGTAATATTCGAATTTTGAACCGGTTTATTCGGCTTACGATTTCGATTACGAACCGGTTTATGACCGCCGGCCTTCGAACGTGTTTTCCCGCTTTATGGTTAGGGTTGACCACTCAAAACAGTAGGAATGCTTCTATGTGATTATTGTATTGCTCTTTTTGTGTAGATTGGATTTAGGTTATACGTTCTTTTCGACATTATCGTGATGTTAATATCTTATGATCATTACTTGTCATTACTCACATTGATCCTGTATTTTATTTATAAATTATGCTTTCATACTTGCTGTTTACTTTGTTTGTTGGTGCATAGTTACTGACCCCTATCCTACTGTGGAGACGGAGGATGATCAAACGTTTCAAGCGTTTGAATCAGCTGACAAACCTGAGTGGGATCGATGTCGAAGATGGCTTTGGAGCCGTCTGAGCCCACACAAGAGAGAATGTCACCTTAGAGTTATTTTAAATGAATTTTCTTTTAGTGTTGAGACCTCTTTTAGAAATTATTTAATTTATTTTACAACTCTAACTATTATTGTTTTATCTGCATTTGTGTTGTGTCTCATTTATGAACATTTGATACCAATTGAATAAAGTTTCCGCTGCATTTAGTGAAATTTATTTTGACTTACAACAGGTTGAAATTTTATGTGGGTCTACTTTCGGAAGCTTGTGTTGTGTTAAACACAGGAAAGTAATTATTTATTTATATTTTTCACGTTATCCCTTGGCTGTATTTTGGGGACGTGACAATGACTGATCTTGATTAGATGTTGAAAACACGTTTTAAATAAAACAATTTCATGGTCTCCCTACACATTGAGAGAGAGAGAGAGAGAGAGAGAGAGAGAGAGGAAACTACCATTGTACACCACCAAGCAGAGGATTAGAAATTTTCATTATTGAGTGATAAAGCACAGTCTGTGAGGTACCTCCATCACACATAAAGAACCAGGATCATTCCATGGGATGGTGATGGACTTGGGGAGTGTGTGTGAGGACTTACCGTATGATAATAAAAAAAATTAATGATCATATTTATGTGGAGATCCGTTTTTTTACATAAAATGAGACATCAATATACTTTAGTCCTAATTCATCCATCACCGTCTTAAATACTTATGGCATAAATTACCAGAGGAGTAAAAAAAACAAATTCTAAAATAGAGGGTAGAGCAAGAAGAGTTCTAGAAAGATCTTTGGACAATGAAACGAAAGAACTGACCTCAGGGGTGCATTTTTGCTATCTGGGGTTGGATCACATTTTCTTCCCCCTTTTTTCACGTGACCATGCCAAAGGCGAGGCTAAATCTGATTCCATCAGAATCAAATGAGGCCTTATACATCCGTAGAAGGGCGCTTTCTTATCAAAAACCCAAATGGCTCAAAATGAATATAAATGCACTCGAAGATGACTAGGAATCAATAGTAGATTGATTATGTGTAAAACATGCAATTTTAATTTCTTTGTTCTTCGATCATGTATATTTTTAAGGATAATTTAAAGGTGATAGATCATCCCATTTGCATCCAGTGCTGATAAGAAAGAAAATCCCGGGAGCTCCAATTCTTCCTGCCAGGGATCGATCCCTGGCCGGTGGTTTTCAGTTTAATCTCCTAGCCACTGAGCCAACTTAGAAAAAAAAATCCTTAAAAAAATATTGACCTCCTATTTTTTTGCATCAGATTACATAGGAGTTGAATGCATAGAAATTTACGGTCAAATGAGTTCCGTCCAAAGGTTATTAAAAAGTTGAAACCATGCCCGAGACAAGTCCCAAGTCCGGGTCTTGAAACCATGCAATATACTATTGTGATTATAATAATAACAATAATAAATTATCATCTCAAAAGTAATAATAACGTTCTCACTATTCACTTATTTGTCATCATTTGAAATTTTTTATTTTATGATTATAACTGTTATTTTTGTATTGTTAACTTTTATTATTACAAAATTTTGCTGCTACATGTCATTTTTTCTTGATTAAAGGGAATTTCTAAACTTCATGAATATATATTAATTTTTGGATGCCTAGGCTTAGCACAGATAATGGTATTTTTTCTCAGATTATAATACGTGTGCGTGAGAGAGCGCAAAACCTACAACCGACAAACAATAACTCACGTGAGAGGTCAGAATTTTCTTCAAAGAACCCATATTATGATTTAAAGTTTTATCAATCCCTCTCAGGAAAGAGAATTTTGAAGAATCCTACGTTTAAACTTTTCAATACTTCTCAATAATGGGCTCACATGTCTAGATCAACTTGTAAAAACCAAAGTCCAAAAACTGGTGGAGTTGGCTCGTGATTCCTAACTCAACGGAGTCACCCCAATTTAAACAGGGGGCGAGACATTCCGAAGACTTCTGTATATGTCTAAAAAGATGTTGGAAGGACATTCTCTCTCTGTCTCACACTTGTTTTAGTTTTCTTCTAATGTTCATATCTGTAATATATAAATATATTAATTGAATTAGTTATCATCAATACAACTGGATTAATGTATATTCATCTTTACATATATTTAATTTAATTTTTAAATATCTTATAATGATTTTAATGAAAATTGCATCTCATGAGTGACCACATTGATTCCCATGAGATTTCTTTTAAGTTGGGCGAGTTTAGCATTTTCTAACCTTCGTGCAAGAGGGTACAGCGAATGTGGAGAAAAACATAAATGCACCGGGGAGTCCTCACTCTTATCTGCGCATGTGTGAAATTTCCACATTTAGGTGAGCATGGGTCTTGAGAGGAATGATGTTGAAGATAGGTGGATACAAATATTTCTAGGATTGGAAACAACCCATAGAAACGGACAAAACATGGAGCTACAGTGAAATAGGCAGCATGTTAGAGATTACTTATTTTTACTTTGGAAACCTACTTTTTGGGTCCCACAATCAAGATCCAAGATCCGAACCATTAATCATGTTTAAAACTTACAAAACGACTATTTGGTTAAATCTCAGCCGTTTATTCCTCCTAGATTTTGAGATATTTGTATTGGGTTTCGATTTTTGGAATTCTGTGGTTTCCATTTGCAACATCCAAACCGTCCAATCTCTTCAAAAGACCTACAACAGCTATGAGTTCAAATTCTGCAACCTAATTCATCTTGGGTCATGATAAATTGGTCAAAAACTTATGACCATTGATTTCACATTGTGCCTAAAACGGGATAAAAATGCAATACGTTTTCTTTTTCATTTTTGGTTCCGGTGGGCCCCAAAATGATAATTGGAATCGTGAATTATTTTTGAAAGGTCAAACACAGCTAGTTGCTCAAATCTTAGTCATTGATCCTTGCTAGATTTTGAGGTGTTTGCAAAAAAGTCCAGATTCTAAAATATTAATTTTTTCTCCTGTGGGACCACTTTTGAACGATCTGAACCGTTCAAATTCTCTAGATGGCCAAAGAAGGCTCTGATGTGAAAGTTGAGGTCTCGATTTTTCAAGGAGTTTGAGAAAGTTCTAAAATACTTACATCCTACAAATTGTAGGAATCCTCTCTCAATACCAAACCTAGAACTATCATTTGAAATCCTATCTATGGATATGTTGGCTCTAGGACATGGAGGGAATCTTCTATTTGTGTTTACCAAATGTTCCCAAAAATAAAAGAGGCCACCCCACTTCATAACCCAAACTGTGCATCATGTAGAATAGTGTCTCATCAACATTTGAAAGTGAAACCATGAGGGCCCATATTAAGCCTCAAGAGTCAAGAGGATTCCATGTAATTCTGCTAACCCGCTAAAGCTTGGAATCGTCTAAGAAAGAATTTAAAACTTTTGGATATGGCCCACTAACGAGAAGAAGAGATCATAATGACCTTGATAAATTTGGCTGATCGGTCTAATGTACGATAGAAGTCACAGATTATCAAACCAATAGCTTAAAAACTATGGATCAACGATCACTCGATGGAGAAATCTAAGATCAACACTACAATGATAGAAAAGATGAGGATCATTGATCAAGTGATGGAATATCTTATATCACCGATCAGTGGCAAAAGATCGAATGGTGGAGAAGCCACATATCATTGATCCAATGGTAGAATAGATCTGGATTTGTACACAAAATTACAATTATTCGAGATCAAATGAAAGCTTACTTGTTATTGTAATGGTCTAATACTTGATGAGACCCATTCCATGAAGATAGATCTGAACTTAGGATTATATGATGGAGTCTCCCATCACCCATGTCTCTCTATCTATTGTTCTTACCATTGATCTTAATTAAATGAAACATGACTGATCTTGATTAGATGTTGTAAACACCCTTCAAATAAAATAACTTCATTTTACAATGGTCCTTTTTTTTTTTTTTTTTTGGTGTTCTTAAGTCCTTTTTAAAACATTATTTGTGCGCCACCAAGCGGAGGATTAAAATTTTTCATTATTGAGTGATGAAGCTCAGTCGGAGAGGTACCTCCATAACACATAAACAATCGGGGATCATTCCATGGCTGTAGCCCTGATGGTGCATGATGGCTTGGGGTAGTGTGTGTGAGGAATAGTCTTAAGAAAAAAAAAGTTGATCGTATATCAGTGGAGATCCATTTTTGCACATAAAATGAGACATCAATATACTTTAGTCCTAATGCATCCATCACCCTCTTAAATACTTAGGGCATAAATTGCCAAAGAAGTAAAAAGATTTCTCAAAAAACTGGTAGAGCAAGGAGAGTTTTAGAAAGATGTTTGTACAATGAAACGAAGGAACTGACCTCAGGCGTGAAATAAAGATGAAGAGTGGCCGTATAACTTGAGTGGAGTTGCAGTATCGATCAAAATGCAAAGAGCACCACCTGTTTCAAATAGCCAAAGGGAAGAAGATGGATGACATATTTGGATGGTGAAATAGAGTACCCAAAGGCAGAAACTAGAAAGACATTTTCTGTTTCCTCTTTTTTTTTTTTTTTTTTTGAAGTCAAGGCGTGTTGTGGGGCCCTGAGGGGCCATCACACCAGATTCTTTTGCTAGATGGAATGGAAAGACCTGACAAGTATCCAATGCATGCTCCTGGTTTTACTCTAACCATGTGGGGCCGTGTGATGTAATAATGTAAGCCACTGAAAGGATGACTCACCTCTGTCAGTCATGTGGATTCAAATAAAGGTGTTTGCCTCTTCATTCGAGTAACCGACAGTATGAGTGGGAAATGGCCAGGAAGGAGCATGCAAAAGAGAAAATAAAGAAAATGAAAGGTCCAAATTGGTGGGGACAGTCAACTGTGAAAGAAGGAAGATGGAGAGGAGAAGGAGTCGGTTTTACCTAAAATACTTACATCCTATAAATTGTAGAAATCCTCTCTCAATCTCAAATCTAGAACTCTCATTTGAAATCGTATCTATAGATATGTTGGTTCTAAGAAATGGAGGGAATCCTCTATTGTGTTTACCAAACGTTTCCAAAAATAAAAGAGGCCGCCCCACTCCGTAACCCAAACTATATGCATAATGGAAAATAGAGTGTCATCAATATTTGAAAGTGAAACCATGAGAGCCCATATTAAACATCAAGAGGATTCCATGTAATTCTGCTGGCGCTTAGAATCGTCAAAAAAGAATTCAAAACTTTTGGATATGGCCCACTAAAGAAAAGAAGAGATCATACTGACCTTGGTCCTCGATAAATTTGGCTGACCGGTCTAACGGTACAAGTCACAGATTATCAAACCAATAGCACGAAAAAAAGCTATGGATCATCAGATTAATCCGTGGGAAAATCTAAGATCAACACTATAATTAATGATAGAAAAGATGAGGATCGTTGATCAAGTGATGGAATATCTCATATCACCGATCCGTGGCAAAAGATCAAATGGTGGAGAAGCCACATATCATTGATCCAATGATAGAATAGATCTGAGTTTGTAAACAAAATCACAATTATTCGAGATCAAATGAAATCTTACTTTGTATTGTAATGGTCTAATACATGATGAGACCCACTCTATAAAGATAGATCTAAACTTAGGATTAAATCTTGGAGTCTCCCATCACCCAGGTCTCTCTGTCTATTGTTCTTATCATTGAGATTCATTTCTGTACACAAAATCACAATTATTCGAGATTCATTTCTGTACATAAAATGAGACATCAATATACTTTAGTCTTAATTCATCCATAACCTTCTTAAATACTTATGGCTTAAATTTCCAAAGGAGTTGAACAAATTTCCCAAATAGAGGGTAGAGCAAGAAGAGAGTTGTAGAAAGATGTTTGTACAATGAAATCGAAGGAACTGACCTCAGTGGTGAAATAAAGATGCAGAGTGCCTGTATAACTTGAGCGGAGTTGCAGTACTATCGATCAAAATGCAAAGAGCACCACCTGTTTCAGGTAGCCAAAGGGTGGAAGATGGGTGCCATCGATCATTACGCGGGGTGAAATAAAGAAGTCTGTCAGTCTTTGTCTCTTGTAAACGGAAAGACTTTTTTTGTTTTTTTTTTTTTCGTATACAGAAACTGTAAAAACAAAATGTTGACATGGGCATTAGGCATTGCTTCATCATCATGATGATTGGGCATGGCTTTTATTATCATACCATAGTCTCAAGAAGAGTTATATGAGCGCATATCACGTTCATGAGATAAAAGCATATGAACCAAATAGGCTAAAGACTATATTTTTAAAAATACTAAGGGCCTGTCTTGGAAAGTCTTATTTATTTCATTTAATTGTAAACTTACAATGATGTATCTTTTGTTGTGCCTTCAGAGCTACTTGGAGCTGCAGGGGATGCTGTGGTTGATTTGAAGCAACTCTTTATTCTTGCTGAACAATACGGTTATTCTCAATGGATTCATTTTGATGCTTCTGTCGTTCGTGGCCTTGCATACTACACTGGAATAGTTTTTGAGGTTTGATTTATTTTGGATAAGACTGTTCAAACCCCTATTTTGGGATCCATTACGCTGAAGTGGACTCCTCTAATGAGCTAGTATGCTATTGCATGAATAATTTAATTGAGCAACTTACCCATGTCAAACAATTATTGGGCATGACACCATCTAAGACTCTTCTTCTTCTATGACTAATTTAAACATTATTTTGCAGGTGATAAAATGCTAATTGACAGTCACGGGTGTTATTAAAACCCGAAAACTGCAACCAGCTGTGTAAACTGCACTCACAGTTGGATTGTGACTGCTTCTTTGTCACTGTGCAGAACAAGAAAAACTGGACGACTACCTTAGTGCTTTGATCCCAAACAATACCATAATTCTTTAGAAAATAAAGGAGGGAATAATGGCAATTGGCTGTTGGCATCCACTTGCTTTTAGTCTTAACAGCGTGGGGCCATCACACAATATTCTTTTACTTGATGGAACGACCTGAGAAGTGTCTTATGCATGCTCCTGTTTTTAGTCTAACCGTGTCGGGCCATGTGATGTAAGCCAGTGAATGAAGTGGGAAATAGCCAGGAAAGAGGATGCAAAAGACAAAATCAATAAAATATATTAAAAAGGGTGGAGTTGGTGGAACAAACAGCGAGAGCATAGGAAAGTACTTTAAAAAAAACTGGGAGAGAAATTTAAAAAGGGCGCAGGCGAAGCAGACGTCGGTGCCAGTGTGACCGCACCCCGCGAGATTCGATAAGATTTTAAATATTTTTTTATAAAATTATATTTTATTATTTAACCTTTAAACTTGATCATATTTAATACCACTCAAATGAAAATTCCGTATCCATCGTAAAAGAAGAAGATCGAAAAGAACTTCTAAAGGAAGTAGGAGAAAATGATTTTTCTTTTACTTTTTGGGTCTCATAATTAAGATCCGAACCATTAATCACGTTTAAAACCTACAAAACAATTATTTGGTCAAATATCATCCGTTGATTCCTCATAGATTTTGAGATATTTGTATTGGGTTTCAAATTTTTGGAATTCTATGGCTTCCATTTGCAACATCCAAACCGTCCAATCTCTTCAAAAGACCTAAAACAGCTATGAGTTCAAATTTCGCAACCTAATTCATCTTGGGTCATGATAAATTGGTCAAAAACTTATGACCATTGATTTCACATTGTGCCTAAAACGGGATAAAAATGTAATACGTTTTCTTTTTCATTTTTGGTTCCGGTGGGCCCCAAAATAATAATTGGAATCGTGAATTATTTTCGAAAGGTCAAACACAGCTAGTTGCTCAAATCTTAGTCATTGATCCTTGCTAGATTTTGAGCTGTTGGCAAAAAAGTCCAGATTCTAAAATATTAATTTTTTTCTCTTGTGGGACCACTTTTGAACGATCTGAACCGTTCAAATTCTCTAGATGGCCAAAGAAGGCTCTGATGTGAAAGTTGAGGTCTCGATTTTTCAAGGAGTTTGAGAAAGTTCTAAAATACTTACATCCTACAAATTGTAGGAATCCTCTCTCAATACCAGACTTAGAACTATCATTTGAAATCCTATCTATGGATATGTTGGCTCTAGGAGATGGAGGGAATCTTCTATTTGTGTTTACCAAATGTTCCCAAAAATAAAAGAGGCCACCCCACTTCATAACCCAAACTGTGCATCATGTAGAATAGTGTGTCATCAACATTTGAAAGTGAAACCATGAGGGCCCATATTAAGCCTCAAGAGTCAAGAGGATTCCGTGTAATTCTGCTAGCCCGCTAAAGCTTGGAATCGTCTAAGAAAGAATTTAAAACTTTTAATTATGGCCCACTAACGAGAAGAAGAGATCATAATGACCTTGATAAATTTGGCTGATCGGTCTAATGTACGATAGAAGTCACAGATTATCAAACCAATAGCTTAAAAACTATTAATCAACGATCAATCGGTGGAGAAATCTAAGATCAACACTACAATGATAGAAAAGATGAGGATCATTGATCAAGTGGTGGAATATCTTATATCACCAAACAGTGGCAAAAGATCGAATGGTGGAGAAGCCACATATCATTGATCCAATGGTAGAATAGATCTGGGTTTGTACACAAAATTACAATTATTCGAGATCAAATGAAAGCTTACTTGTTATTGTAATGGTCTAATACTTGATGAGACCCATTCCATGAAGATAGATCTGAACTTAGGATTATATGCTGGAGTCTCCCATTACCCATGTCTCTCTATCTATTGTTCTTACCATTGATCTTAATTAAATGAAACATGACTGATCTTGATTAGATGTTGTAAACACCCTTCAAATAAAATAACTTTATTTTACAATGGTCCTTTTTTTTTTTTTTGGTGTTCTTAAGTCCTTTTTAAACCATTATTTGTGCGCCACCAAGCGGAGGATTAAAATTTTTCATTATTGAGTGATGAAGCTCAGTCGGCGAGGTACCTCCATAACACATAAACAACCGGAGATCATTCCATGGCTGTAGCCCTGATGGTGCATGATGGCTTGGGGTAGTGTGTGTGAGGAATAGTCTTAAGAAAAAAAAAAAAAGTTATCATATATCAGTGGAGATCCAGTTTTGCACATAAAATGAGACATCAATATACTTTAGTCCGAATGCATCCATCACCCACTTAAATACATAGGGCATAAATTGCCAAAGAAGTAAAAGATTTCTCAAAAAACTGGCAGAGCAAGAAGAGTTTTGGAAAGATGTTCGTACAATGAAACGAAGAAGCTGACCTCAGGCGTGAAATAAAGATACAGAGTGGCCGTATAACTTGAGTGGAGTTGCAGTATCGATCAAAATGCAAAGAGCATCACCTGTTTCAAATAGCCAAAGGCAAGAAGATGGATGACACATTTGGATGGTGAAATAAAAAGTACCCAAAGGCAGAAACAAAAAAGACATTTTCTGTTTCCTTTGTTTTTTTTTGAAGTCAAGGCGTGTTGTGGGGCTCTGAGGGGCCATCACACCAGATTCTTTTGCTAGATAGAATGGAAAGACCTGACAAGTATCCAATGCATGCTCCTGGTTTTACTCTAACCATGTGGGGCCGTGTGATGTAATAATGTAAGCCACTGAAAGGATGACTCACCTCTGTCAGTCATGTGGATTCAAATAAAGGTGTTTGCCTCTTCACTCGAGTGAAGGAGCATGCAAAAGACAAAATAAAGAAAATGAAAGGTCCAAATTGGTGGGGACAGTCAACTGTGAAAGAAGGAAGATGGATAGGAGAAGGAGTCGGTTTTACCTATGGTGACTTTGAGTGGGCCTATCACACACTGTCATATTATTATGGTCGGGCTATCTGCCATTCACGTGGGATTATTGTCCCATTCAATGGGTGTTTGTAGCTAATAGGCAGATTTTGATAGAGTTTTGATTGCTAATGAACTTATTAATATTCTGAAAAGAGATCTAGCGCCAAGGGGGTTATTTTCAAGGTTAATTTAGAGAAAGCTTATTATCACATGGATTGAAATTTTGTAGGTTACATATCACTCAAATTAATTTGGCGTAGGTGGGTGCATGAGTGTATTTATACTATATCATTCTATGTTCTACTAAATGCCTCTCTTTCAAAGTTATTTAAAGCTTTCAGAGGTATCCTAACAAGGGAATTCCCTTTTTCCTTTTTATGGTAACAATTGTAGTGAAGGGTTTTGGGATGGCTTTTAATAAAACCTATAGAGATGGGGGCAATTACTGATTTTAATAAAAAAGACGAGGCTATGTCACACATACTATTTACATATGATATGATTATTTTTAGCTCACTAGGAGGGAAGAAATTTTGGCTCTAAAAAAAACTCTACGGTGTTTTTAGCTGGCGTGAAGGTTAACACATCCAATTGCTTGTCAGAAAGGACCGGGTGTTATAAGGAGGTCATTCAATCTTTGACATGATTTGAACATTATCATATCCAAGGAATTTTTACCCTATATAAATATATATGTATATATATTCTAAACTAAATGCATATCTAATTTTTGGGGGGGCATTGGCGTCGCACATATAATTCTATTTTTTTTTTTTTTAAATTGTTGTGCGTGTGCGTGAGCAAGTGTGAAACCTACGATCGACAAATAATAGCTCATGTGAGAGATCCAAATTTTCTTCAAAGACACCATGTTATGATTTAAAGGTTTATCAATCCCATTCATGAATGAGTGTACGTTTTGGAGAAGCCTATGTTTAAACATGTTGAAGACTTTTCAACAATGGGCTTACATGTCTAGATCCACGTGTAAAGAACAAGGTACAAAAATTATTGGAGTTGGCTTGTGATTCCCGACTCAACAAAGTCACCCCAAATTAAATAAGGGCCAAGACAGTCCAGAGACTTTAGTATATATATAAAAAAAAAGATGTTGGAACGACATTTTCTCTCTCTCTCTCTCTCTCTCTCTCTCTCTCCTCTTCCTTTTGTGTACTTCTAATGTTTATGTTTGTAATATGTAAACATATTAATTGAATTAATTATCATGAATACAGCTGGAGTAATGTATATTTATCTTTATAAATATTTAATTTAAATTTTAAATACATTTATAATAATTTAAATGTAAAATGCATCTCATGAGTGATGACATTGACTCCCACGAGTTTTTTTTTTTTTTTTTTTTTTTTTTTTTTTTTTTTTTTTGTGTGTGTGTGTGTGTTGGGCGAATCTAGCATTTTCTAATCTTGGTGCCGGAGGGTAGAGCTAATGTGGATAAAAACAGAAAAATAAAAGAGGTCACCCCACTCCGTAACCCAAACTATGATCCCTATATGGATCATGGAGAATAGAGTGTCTTCAACATTTGGAAGTGAAACCATGAGGGGCCATATTAAACCTCGATCAAGAGGATTCCATATATTTCTGCTTGCCCACTAAAGCTTGGAATTGTGAAGAAAGAATTCAAAACTTTTGGATATGGCCCACTAAGAAAAGAAGAGATCACACGGACCTCGGTCTTCGTTGTAAACATGCTTTAAACAAAATAATTTCCTGTTGATCTCCCAGTACGTTTTACAATGGATTTTCTTGGGTTTTTAAGTCCTTTTTAAACCATCTATTTGCACGCCACCAAGGGAGGATTAAAATTTTCCTTTATTGAGTGATAAAAGCTCAGTAGGTGAGGTACATTCATTGCACATAAACAATCATAACTTGGGGAAGTGTGGGTGAGGACTTACCTTATGAAAAATAAATAAATAAAAATGATCATATATCAGTGGAGATTCATTTCTTAAAATGAGACATCAATATACTTTAGTCCTAATTCATCCATCACCTTCTTAAATACTTATGACATAAATTACCAAAGGAGTAAAACAAATTTTCCAAATAGAAGGTAGAGCAAAACGAGTTGTAGAAAGATGTTTGCTCAATAAAATGAAGGAACTGACCTCAGTGGTGAAATAAAGATGCAGAGTGCTGTATAACTTGAGCGGAGTTGCAGTACTATCGATCAAAATGCAAAGAGCACCACCTGTTTCAGGTAGCCAAAGGGTGGAAGATGGGTGCCATCGAAATCATTACATGGGGTGAAATAAAGAAGCCTGTCGGTTTTTGTCTCTTGTAAACGGGAAGACTCTTTTGTTTTGTTTTTTTTTTTTCGTACACAGAAACTGAATAGACTTGGGAAGTATGGCAATTGGCTGTTGGCATCCACTTGCTTTTAGTCTAACAGGGTGGGGCCGTCACACAATATTCTTTTACTTGATGGAACGACCTGAGAAGTATCTTATGCATGCTCCTGTTTTTAGTCTAACCGTGTGATGTATGCCACTGAATGAAGTGGGAAATAGCCAGGAAGGAGCATGCAAAAGACAGAATCAAGAATATATATAAAAAGGGTGGAAATGGTGGAACAAACAGCGAGAGCATACGAAAGTACTTTAAAAAAACTGAGAGAAACTTGAAAAGGGTGCAGGAGAAGCAGTCGGTGCCAGTGTGACCGCACCCCGCGAGATTCGATAAGATTTTAAATATTTTTTTATAAAATTATATTTTTATTATTTAACCTTTTAACTGGATTATATTTCATATCACTCAAATAAAAATTTTGGGTTCGCTGTTAACGGGAAGAAAAGAACTTCTAAAGGGAGTAGGAGAAAATGATTTTTCTATAGTCTGATAAAAAAAAAAAATGCCAGACGCATGCAAAAGTATGTTTAGTGGGAAAAAGTAAATTAAATTTAGGGTAGAAATGAATAACGTCAAAAATGTTACAGCTAAATTTGCTATGTAAAAGCTCAAAACAAAGGTTCAAAATTGCACATAAAACAAATGTTAGACCAGCATATGAGCCATATGAGAAGAAATTGAAGAACCTTGGTTAAAAACTCAAAAATGTTAGTGCAACAATAGGTTAATCGAAAGACAGATTAGGGCTAAAAACATTTTATGTAAGTTGGCATGACTCTTTAAATAGTATATAAGAATGTAACTCAACTCAAAACTCAACGCATAATTAAGCAGTGGCGGACTCATGATTTTTATTCAGGTGGAGTGGATGATTGTCAATTAAAAACCAAAAAGGTCAAAATCAATGCCAACTACCAACAATGTCGACTTATTGCATGGTTTAAAAACATTATTCTTTATTTTTATTTTTTTGGCAAATTAAGTATAAAGAACTCATATCCCGCTACTAATCAATATATATATTGCTTCCCCATGTTGTATAAAGGTTAGGAGAGAGGGCAGACACTTTATGCTATGCTATTGTGTATAAGCCAAACTGCCCGACCTTGAATTGGAAGAAGGAGAACAATCGAGCGAAAGGTTCCAATGTTCTTTTTTCGTTTGGAAGATCTTTGAGACCAAGAACGAAGGGTGTTTCGAGACCACAAGCCGATCACTTTACTAAAATGGGGCATGGGCCAATTTTAACCCTTTTTGAATTAGGCCGGGGGTGACCACTGCAGGACTGTATATTATAGGTCCGCCACTGTAGTTAAGAGAGTTTTGACCTATTATTAGACTAGGGCTACAAATGGGTGGTTTAGAACCTGAGACCTGTTAGGAATCACACCCCAAAATTTTGGGCCCGAGTCCTAGTTTAGATCCGATATGTTGGATTGAGGTCCAAATGGCAAAGAGCCAATTATGCATACATGCTTGCATCTAAATCTTTTAATAAGATTGTCTTATTGTAGATTAATGTTCTCAGTTGTAACTGGACACAGGCTCGAACCTGGATCTGAATAAATACAACACTTGACTCGATCTTTCCCTCATTGTCTACAACCAGCCAACCATATAGTCATGCAGATGGTAATCTCCAGCAAAGGAAAAATATTGAACAGGTAGGAAACAAAGTATCTAAGGTAGAGATGAGGATGTCAATCGCTTTTTAGGATTTGACTTACTGTAGTGTATGGGTAGGTAATCATTTATTAGCACCGACAAGAATATTTGATGACCATTTATAAATCTTCTCTCCTTCACTACTGAAATTTTAACAATGCTTAGAATTCTTAATTTGCTTAGAATTCTTAATTTTAGGAAGAATTCGATATCTTAGAAAACAACTAGACCCATGATATTCTTATATTTTATTGAATTCTTAAGGGGTTATTTGTTTGATTCCTAATGAATTCCTAGGATTTGTAATCAATGATCCTTGGCTCTTCTAATCTCATGAAGTGAATTCACTATTAAAAAAAAAAAACATGGCTTGAAAATACTGTGATTGTATAAGCCAAAAAACATATATCAGCATTGCTTTCATGTATCTGACGAATTTTAAAATTAGCAAGAGAGACTTTCTTGACGAATTCACTGTGTTATTTCATTGATATAATAATGGCTGCTTATAGTATATAGTTAAGATATGCTAATTATACCATAACTCTAATGAAATCAATTCATAATCACATCCTAACCAATCTAAACCAAACCACATAATAAGGAAATCTTATATAATCCTAGTGTAATAATAAACTCATCCTTTTCATAGTGTATACAACCTTCTTAATCATATCTATTAAGAAAAAATAAAATAATTAACCAAAATAGAAAAAAAGGATCTTGAGAATAGATTTTTATTATATTTTTATTTTTCAGACTTAAAACACAATGAAAATTGATGTCTTATAAATCTTCAAATACGGGGTGATCCAATTCACTTTTGCACAGGTTTAAAGAACTAGTTCGTAAGATTTCACTTGTACGTACCATATGAATGTTTCTAAAATCTACTATTATATATTACGATGAGATGGTAAGATGAAAGATATCATTTTATATGGCCCATCTGGATGAGTGCCAAGTGCCAACCATGAAGGTCATGTGGGATCGAAAGATCTCGATGTTCAAATTATTCAAAGTCTTCGCCTGGTCAATATTGCTGGTTCTTTTAGGATAGAAATCCAGAAAACTATAAACTTCCAAAGGCTTTGTGGATTAACCGGTCATAGAAGCTCAGGTCAAATATATAAAATTTAAACTGCACTTGGTTACTTGCCATTTTATCGTCCTCAATCACAACATAAATCCAAAATCTAAGAGTCTGCCTCAATGCAAACCCCTCAAAATCACCATATCCACTTGCTTTTTGCCTTTACTCGAGTTTAATTTAAATCATGTACAATATTGAAGAACAAAGAAATTAAAATTTCATGTTTTACACACAATCAATCTACTATTGATTCCCAGTCATCTTTGACTAGTGCATTTATATTCATTTTGAGCCATTTGGACTTTTGATAAGAGCACGCCCTGCTAGGAATGTAAAACGCCTCATTTGATTATGATCGAATTAGATTTCGCCTCGTCTTTGGCATGATCATGTGAAAAAAGGGGGAAGAAAATATGATCCAACCCCAGACAGCAAAAATGTGCTCATCATCCAATTTATCACATCTAAAACATGTTTTTTTTTCTCATTTCTTCTTTCGGTTAAACGTTTTAGACATTAATCAATTTGATCACGAGAATAACTTTTGTTTGGAGTAGAAATTTCCTAACTGATTGAACAAGATTGGGCAGTGATAACACACAGAATTCTACTAGTCCCATCCAAAATCTTACACAAGGCCAAGATTCAATCCCTATAGATTGGGCCACTTCAAGTGCACAGATATTGATGTTTCTCTCTTTTCTCATTTTCACTTACTATTACTATTAGGTAAACACATGCTTAGTGAGTTATAACTTGATGTCTCTACTACTCGGAGGACCTAGTGTAGACTTTCTAATTGAAGATGTCATGACAGTCAACTGTAACTGTCTCTAGGTAGTTTAAGATTCTATTATGTCAATACAACAAACAGCAGAAAATGTATAAATACAATTCTCATGTATTTGTAAAGGTTATGAAATCAGAAATACATTTTCCAGATCTCTGTCTTTCTTCTCTGGTCTGGTTAGTCTTCCTCTCCCTTCAATTGATTCTTCATTGAGTGTCTGTATATGCTGCACATAAAGACAATTATATTTCTAGAATGCTTTGAGGAAAGAAACACAAAGAATGCGATTTTAATTGGGCGAGTGAATCAGAAAGGTGTCTATTTGCTTCTCTTAGGCAGAATAAGACTTTCCAATGAGGGATGCACTTGAAAATCTTATCATTTGTTTCCGTAATGCACAAAAAGTCCAACCCGTAGTATGGATTTTGAAGATTTCGCCGTTTCATTTCCAGAATAGGGCTCCGTTCGCGATTCCGACCTTGGGACCCTAATTTCGCCTAGTACTGTTTGGGCGTTGTACGGTGTGCCTTATTTCGATCAAATGCATTCATGTATTCATCTGCTTCGATCTACACTACATCAAATCCCCTATAGATTATCAAAATTGAAATGCTCGGAGATAACAGATTTTTCAAATAGCACCGCTACGCTACGCAACACCCGCTACGTAGTGTTTTGGCGGCGGGCTACCGCTATTTTCATCTTTATTATGGAGGTTTACATATTTGGATAACCTAAGCTCTCTTCTTTAAGGTCATTGGTTAGAGTTTCAGGGAAATGAACATCATCTCCGAACACATTAAACACGCATTTCTAGATTGAATTCAGGTTCAGGTCCATGAAATTTTACATCATGGAGATCTCAACACCTGATGTCAAAGCCATATAGGCAGGCGGGACTGGGATCAAAATTCATCCAGTGTTATGGGTTTTCATGGATGGCTAATCCAATAACAATTGTTAATGATGGGCCAATATTACATAATATATAGGTGGGGAAAAAAATCTGCCACTTGATTCATTTTCAATGGGTACTGAATCCCCTGTAGATTTTCAAAATTGAAGCGCTTGGAGATTATAGATTTTGTGAAGTATTGGCCCAGAGGCCCACTAAATAAAATTAAAAAAAAAAAAAGAAGAATGGGACAAGTACCCCAAAAAATTCTTATACTGATCAATATAGATAATGGGGCATATACGTAATACTAGTATGGTTATGAATAATACAATTGATGACCATGCTAAATGGAAATTATTAATATGACAATGAAGCCAGCATTGTTTGATTAATTTTGGTACTCTATCCTTTGACTCTCCATAATTATCCAATAAGAAGTGGGGATTATATTGGTGATGAAGAAACACATGAGTCAGCTTTAATCTTATTTTCGTATTGAAAACTTGGTTGCCCCCATGGCCTTAACTGTCATCCCTCTGTTAATAGTGTGGTTTGTGGTTTGTTATTTTAGTATTTCTATGAGCAATGAGTTATAAATAATTATTATATATTGGCAATTTGGTGCTTTCTGTGTGCCGATTGATCCTTTCATTAACTTCTATAAGCAATGAAAATTGTGTTAGCCTGAAGGAAAGCTAATCCCTATATTTGATTTAAGATCCAAATAAATCATTAAATTTACGCATTTTTATCAATTTTCTATTATTTATTTAAAATTATTATTTTTTATTTTTATGATCTTTGAAGACTGGGATGCTTGTACTTGTATGGCGCGGGTAGCACACAAACTCTTTCCTATCCCATTCGGCATAAAGATTGACACTAGAATTTAAAACCTTTTCTCTGTTGATCAACATGGAGACTTTCCTGAATCGGACTAAGTGGCAAGTGACTTGTCTATTTCTGGGCAAGATCCATAAAACTTTGTCTTGTTTTGGAATCTAGCTCAGTAAGTGCCAACTTTCATTGGACTTTGTTTCAGCTTAGTTTTGATTCCATTGCTTGTACTTCTCATCTGTCATCTGATGTGAAGGAGTTAAGATTTAAGAGGCTGCTATTAGGTTTCCACTAATCTAAATGATAAAAAGTGTTGCCCATATTTGTAATTTTGTGACCATTTCAATTTTTTCTTTTAATTTTGTCATGATGATAACAAATTTGCTTGAAACCTGGAACTAATAAAACCACCTTGAGCTATTTTTCTTAACATTGAATATGAAGTTTCCACTTAACAGTTCATAAATTAAAATTTTTTGCCGCTTCTACCTTTACGAAAGAAAGATACTTAGTTTATAATTTAAATGCGGTGCATCTTGTATGCTATATATCGGATCTTGTATGTTTTGTGAACTTGAATGAGAAAATCTCTTACGTTCACCAGTTACTAATCTCAAGGTTTTCTATTCTGGCTATGTTTGTGTACATTATTGAGTTACACCTATTCTTGTTTCTCTCTCTCTCTCTCTCTCTCTCTCTCTCTCTCGTCATGACATGGATTCATGTGTGTTATTCTGATTTTATGTAGTCTGTGATTGTTTCTTTATCTGGTTGGGGGTTACTTTTCTATGTAGGCTACAAATTCTTCTCCGTGGCAAGAAAGACAAAATGGAAAAGCTATTATTCGTTTTTGAAACCCTTGGGATCTGACACTAAATTTTCTATTTTTGAACATGTGATAGTCTTGTTTCAGACATTGGACTTCTTTTTGAGTTCTTTCTTTCCAGACTGAAAGGCAAACTAACTTCATTGATTCTCTCGCCCCTGCTCATCAAATTTCTATTGAACTTCTCACCTATGCGGTAGGCTATCAAATATGTGATATTTGTGGTGGAAAGATATTTGCTAAGTTAGCAGAGTAGCAGAGAATATTTGTTTTTATTTTTTCATGTGTTCTTAAAAATGTAGAAGTAAGTTTCTCCTCAGCATTTCTTTTTGTTTTAATTATTTTAAATACTTTAAAAAAGAAATTCGAATTATTTTAAATACTTTAAAATATAAATTCTCTCTCTCTATCTCTCTCTCTCTCTCTCTCAAGTATGCTTAACTCAATGATATATCTCTATTAGGGAGACTGCAAGAATTGAGTGAGGTAAAGATAATGCTGTTAGATACTTTTTTGCCTTCCTAATGTCAAATTTATTCCTTTCATTATGAGATTTTGTTTTCCCATCAGTTAATTTATACAGTATACTGTTATAGATATGCAGATGCTACCTGTATGAATTAGTGTTTTCTAGAATTTCAGAAAAAAAAAAGGTCTATAGATATCAATGCATCAGTTTTTAATTTCAGAGAATCAATTGGTTCCTTATTTTTATTTTTATTTTTACTTCATTTTTATTTTCATGAAACCCCTGCTTTTCAGACCTTTTTCAGACCTTGATGCTACTGCATGGCTTGGTTTAGGCAAGATGAAGAAGTTTTGTGTACATTATTTCAAGCACCCTTATCTGCAATTATGTTTAAATATACACCATTAGAAACAAGTTTCAATGGGTCTGATTAAGTTGACCCAAGTCCACAAAAGTACTTAGAGACCACCTTGTTTTTTCTTTTGTTTATTATTATTATTACTTTTTAAAAAGTTAATCACTAATTCATTAGAGAAAGGAGAATTCATCAACATTAAAAAAGAAAAGAAAAACAATAAAATCATTGCATCATACAAGGCAGTTTGGTGAACTCCACTTTCCATAGCAGTTGGAAACTTGATTTGAATGTGTGAAAAAAGAAAATTAACCCTTATGCGTTAACTTCTAGACTCCTAAATCATGTCACCTATCCCTAGGGGCACAATCTATAAGCCCATGGGATAACACAGGAAGGACAACCCCAGTGTGAAATTGTGATACCAAAGAGATTGAACTAGATTCGAATAAAAAAAAAGAAAAAAAAAAAAGAGAGAAAGAATGGGGGCCTGCATCAAGTCATGCTCTGTTTGTAGGGCATTATAAACCACATGACAACGCATGTTCCAGAACTACCTACCATGTTGAGTGATTATAGTGATTCATCTGATTATAATGACGATTGGAAGTTGGACTCTTCAGACTTCAGAGTAGCGAGTATGGTTTATTAAGCATATTAGCGAAACATGATAGAAAGAGTAAATGCTTAGCAAGCGTAAAAAAGATGAGGAAATCTTTTCTTTATATATTCACTTGCAAATGAAATCATATTTGTAGAGAAATTTTGCTGATTCTCCTTATGATAGTTGTTTTTAGATTCTTATGTTTTTATGCTGTTAGATATAGAGGGTTTTGAGTGTTAGGGGCCGTTTGAAAAATCTAAAAATAGGCTCTTAGTTAATCATTTAAAGCTTATTAACATAGTTTCTAATTTCTTAGAGGGTTTTGATTGTTTAGTAAACCTCTAATTGTATTTTCTATTTCTAGAGGTTATTGACATATTAGGCAATTGCTATATTGTATCTGTACATAATCTCTATAGGCAATTGCTAAATTGTCTCCTTTTATTCTTATTTTACACTTTTTTTTAATGCATTCCTCTCCCTCCCTCTCTCTCTCTCTCTCACTATATATATATATATATATATATGTATCTGTGTGTGTAAAATGCATTTTCTATATCTTATGTTTTGTGAACCATTGATATCATAATCATCAAACTATTAGTATATATAAAGTTTTTAGTTGGCTAATTCATAGGTCATTGGACAAAATCGGGATTCTTTAAATTTATATTTTATTTAGGAAATGACTGCTCAAGAAAATAGAAAGAAATTTCGGACTCTATCAATTGACAGAGGTCGCTCGAGCGAACCCTTCACAGTAGTTTCTTCGCTCGACCCATCGTCCAGATCACTTGAGCCATCAAGGTTCTGGAATGAAAATTTGAAGACAGAAAGTAGTCCGCTCGAGCAAACCATATGACCGCTCGAGCAAACTCCTCACAGAACGATGATCACTCCACCGCTCGTTTACTTCGCTCGACCTAAGAAGGTTCTGCGCTGAATGTCTGCAAACAGAGAGCAGTTTGCTTGAGCGAACTCTCTGCTCGCTCGAGCGAACCTGGGCGCAAAATTAGAAACTTGCCCGGAACTCTCTTCTGATTTGTCTCAAGATACAATTACTAATTCTAATCAAATTTGTAACCCTTGAGGCACGAATCTAAGACTATATAAAGCATTTATCTCTTTATTCAACCTCACCTCTCCAACAAGGAAAATTCCAAGAGAGAACTTGAGAGATCCATCTTCCCCCAAGGTAATCAACTAGTGTGCTGAAGTTTCAAGCATTGGTTTAATGCTTCATTCTTCTTCTCTGAAATAGAGACGTCTTGAAGAGGCATTTGAGGTGGTTGGTTCAAGCACGATAAAGGTGCACGACAAGCAGTCAGCAAGACCAAAGCAGTCCTTAGGTTGAATCAACAACTAGGAAAGGGTTGTAAGTGTTTCTGTAACTTTCAATTCATATAGCACTTGGTTGTTTGTTGGCCAAGACGATAAGGCCCGTGGTTTTTCCCGAGCAGGGTTTTCCAAGTAAAAGTCCTACATCCTTCTCTCATTGTGGTTTGATTGTTTTTAATTTGGATTATGATTAATTATTAGTTTAATCACTTGTGAATTGATATTCAATAAAGATCAGGTTATTAGGACCTCTGCCTGTATTAAGGTAGAAATACAATTTTTCAGTATATCTATTTGGTTTCTCCCTACAAGCTTGCCCCCTTGCATAGTATAGAAACAAGTTTCAGCCCTTTATTGCTCTCAACTATGTTCTAAAAAAACTATGGGGTCTCCATTCAGTATTTTTTTTTCCTGTCCTAGTTTTAAGGTTCCACATTCTGGTTGTGAATGGTACTTGTGAATGTACCATAGTTGTCCATCACGATTACGACTTATTTTTGGTTTGACTCCAGAAGAAAATATTCTGGGCGTTTCATTTCAGAGTTGTGTTTTGAAAAAATAATAAAAAGAATATATATTTAGGAAAATACAATGATATCAAAACGTGAACAGAGCATACACACTAATACATTCTATTAAGTGAACAATGTAATATGCCGTATCTACATCAAATAAATGATCCCAATCCCTGCTATGGTGCTGCGGTGAAATAATTAACAAAGAAGGATAAGAACAAAGCAGCGGCCAAATGAAGGGAACCACTCAAGGCTCTAAAAGAGCTTAGCCCTTGCTTGCGAATGGAAAAGACCAAAAAATAATCCATGCTCAGGCTTAATGGATGGCATATCGGTAGAAAGCTAACTCGAGAGAGATGGAGGGCATATTGGTAGAAAGCTATGTGTGTGTGTGTGTGTGTGTGAGAGAGAGAGAGAGAGAGAGTTTTTAATTTTAATGGAAAAGTTCAAGTCGAAAATAAATTTTAACTGAAATCCTTAGGAGGGTTTTTAATCTCAGTTTATAGACCACAATTAATAAGTTTTTGGTCAGTTTGGCCATTAGGGACAAAAATTGACAAAATCTGAACTCCGGTTGGATATTTTGGCCGGATACCAATTGTTCTATTATTTACGTGGGTGGCACAAGAAACTAGTTATTTACCGAAAGAGAATCTTTTTCTCCCCTTGGATTTCCTACCTGGATAAGTATTTGACTTTTTTTTTGTTCCAATCAATGCTCAAAACATTGATCTGGCCAGAAGATAATCCTGCCTACCCTGCTGGCATACTTCAAAGCATATTCATGTAGATTTCCTGAGTTTTAATCTTTGTTTTGCCGGGCTCATTGCTTATGAATTAGTGAGGAATACTCATTGTCCCATGTTTCGTTTAATATTTTTTTATTATTTTATATTCTAATTATGGAATCATGTTCCCTTTCTCAAAAATTCACGGGAGCACTCCACTAGGCTTGATGGGGGCAGTGTGACAAGTTTCGTTGTTAAGTCACATTTGAAAATAAATTATTTCCAGAACTTTGCAATTATTATATATGAAGCGAAGTGGATTCGATTTCCAATTTCAGTGTTAATTTCAAATTTGATTTTGACTCTTCTCATATGTTGACCTCCTACTAATATCACTCATTAATCCTCCTACTAATATTATCCTTATTAATTACGTTCTCTTTACTAATCCAATGTTACAGAAACTCTTTCCTCTTCTATCTATGCTTCTATTCACTTCTCTACATTTCTCACCTTTAAATGCCACAAGCCTTTTCTTCTTCTCCATCCTCTTTAATAAATAACTCATTAAATTTTTTTATTAGGATTACACTCTAAACTATTTCTATCGATTTTTTATTTTAGACCTTTACATTATAACTATCACTAATTACAATGCCCGTGCTCAGCACGGGGGGCCTTTGCTAGTATGTAATGAATGTATTTTGGTTATTAGATGTCGATGTAGATCCATTCTTATTTCTGATTGGATTTAGTGTTCTACCTTCTTTTATGGGCTATTTGGATGCTAGGATTTCTAACAGGGATTCCTTAATTTGCATGGACTTTAAAGTCCATGCAAGGCATTTTGCTTATGGATAGGTATGCATTGTCTTTTTTTTTTTTTTTTTTTTTTTTCTTTTTTGAAAAATCCATGGATTAGTGATTTCCAAAAGGTGCAGATGGGTTGGGGTTTGTGGGGGTGGGAGAGGGAGAGGGGATTCTTACCTCATGCTAATTTTGGAATACCCAAAAAGTGTGGGTGCAAGGGGTGTTCTAAGTGTTTGTGAGGTTTTAGTTTAGTGTGGGCAAGTTGTCATAAGTGCGCTGCTTGGCAAACCCATTGCACTCTAAGGTGCATCAACAACAAAGAACTTTTCTAACAAACAAACAAACAATAGCAGCAGCATTCATTATCCTGTAATTGTGTCATACCTTAACCCACCCATCAGCATCCCACTCTAATTTCATAGCAACATGTAGTAGTGTTGGCAGAAATCATCGTCCTGTAATTGTATCATACCTTAACCAACCCATCAGCAATATTAAGAAAGGTTGATTCAATAAAAGTGCATCAAACAAACCAAAGTACATTCAACGAATCAAAGTACATTCCACAAACTACAAGCACACCCATCAACATGAGTTCTTTCAAATGTATTTTAAGCCTTTTCTTATTAGACAATAAAAATATAAGACGAGAGAACTGCCAATTATGCGTTCTTGATTATGGATGGATCTTCAGTGGTCTTGGTCCGATCAGAAAGTGATTCCTTCATTATCACATTTGAAAGTACTCATCGAACAAGTCCTCAACCCTGGCAAGAAAAAATATAAAGCCCAAGTCATCTGATTAAAGATTCAATTTCCTAATCCGAATCCAAATACAAAATATGCAAACTAGAGATAAAATAAACATGCACCTAAATCCAAATCCAAATCCAAATCCAAATTGTCTAAATAAATGGCTCTACCAGTCTGGATCTCAAATCTAAAATGGGCCTATTAGAGTCCAGATTTGAATCAGAACCGCAGATCATAGAGATGGGCCTGTTAAGGTCTAAATTTGAGGTGCAAATAATGTTTTAAAGGAATTTCGGATCCAAGCGAACGGTTTGGATCTAGCCTGACAGATCCAAATGAGTGAATGAATTATGAGATCCCCCAGGGGCCAGGGCTATACTGAGACAAATGAGAAGTGCATCAAAATGCTTTACAAAGAACTCTTACCTCTGCCGGAAGTTGACCCAGCGTTATGTAAGGAAGGGCAGGAAGTGGGGCCAGGTTTGTGGACGGTCCTTTAATGGAGTCCAATCTTGAAATGAATTACTGATTGGATATCCGACTAAATGGGCCTATGAAACTCATCAAAGCTTAAATTGAATCTCAGTTACTAAAGATTGGCAACTTGAGGGCCAAATTTGAAATTGAAACAATGTTTTTGTTTAGGGTTTGATGGATTCAGGTGTATGCAAATTGATGAGGCCCATTGAGGATTCTGTGGGCCCTCCTAGTTAAGGATTTGATCGAGCCTGTTAGGGCAAAATGACTAAATGAAAGATTAAGGATTCAGTTCAAGACCCACTTTTTGATTGCATTAAATAAGAGCAGTTGATAAATGCGACAAAATATATCTGCTCGTACCTTTCCCGCAACATTTTGGGTCTAGAGTCGAAGTGAGCCCTGGTTTGTGGATGGCCCCACTCCACAGCATCCCACCATCCCTTATGTCCTTTTATCTCTGTAAGTGCCTAAAATAACACGGACTTGCTTTGTCGGAAGCTGCTGAATGGCCTCTTATAGAGAGGAGTATTCTCTTGACCTGAGAAGAAGAAATGGGTTAGAGGCCTTGGCTGTGAAGAGCCGAAGGCACTCCAACGCCTAAGTTAGTCTCGTTACTGAACAAAGGGAATATGAGTGAAGAGGGAGAGAGGCTTCGTATTGCTTACCCCTTTGTCGTTCTGTGCTGTGCCTATTTATAGATGCTGGTGTTCTCAGATCATTCCTGAGTGGAGGTTGGTGGACGTACGGTCCCATCGGACCATGCTTTTCCCATAAATGAAGGTTGGTAGAGGTCCCGTCCTGTCAGACCATACCCCGATCTTTCACATGATTGCTGATGTGATGGCGGAATGAAGTCCACGCTTCTTCCGTATTCGGCGCCCATCTCGTCCGTCTGAGCCAGGACATGCCCTTATTAATTGTTGATTGACAAGGTGCCGAACCCGGCTAGCCACTGCCGATGTGGATCTCGGCACCCGTTCCACATCGGGAATGCATCTCCTTGTTTGCCAAGTCGGGTGGATAACCAAAGTGGAACCTCACCAGGAGCCGGGGTCGGGATGGATCAGCCGAGTTGCGTCAGGTCCCGAGCTGATAAAACATTCCCACACAATCTCTTTGAGAGCGCAAGGTAGGTTGTCCACGGAGAAGGGGAGCTTCTTCAACTTAGGACAACCGCCTATATCAATGGTCTCCAATGCATTGCAAATTAATACCCTTGAGCAGATGCCCTTCAGTTCTCGTAAATTGCTGATCGTTAAACTCTGTAGCTGAGAGAGTATCAACATAGCATTGTTATCGTCTTCTCTGGTTATTCCCATTTCTTCCTCCTCTCCTACTATCTCTTTCATTTGTCTACAACCCGAGACTTAAATACTCTTCAAGCATCTAAGTTGCTGCAACAGCCTAGCTGGGAGTAGATACTTCAATTCCCCGCAATAACCTACATGCAAGGACTCAAGGCTTTTAAGTGCATCCGGTGATGGAATACCTTTGCAAAGGACTAGTAATTCTGGAATATCAATAATTTCCAATTCCTTTATTTCAGGTAGTAATGGTTCCTCCTCCGCCATTAAGTAATCCATGTTGTCGCAGCCTTCGATTTCACAATGAAACAACTCACTCTTATGCAGTAAGCGTGTGAAATGCCACAAGCTACTTATTTGACAATAACTTATGACGAGTCGCTGAGTGGTATCGGGGAGCAGTAACCGGTTTTCTTCACCAATAAGATCGCAACCACCAATCTCAACACAGGAGCACTCAACCATAGGAGCTGCTAAAACAGATCTACCGACAGCAAGACAAAATCTTTTCATCGTTTGCCACTTGTTCGATTCTTCGAATTGAATATTCAGAATAGCCATTCGAGTGGAGTTCATAATTTCTTCAATTCCGGCTCCTTCCCCTATCTTTGAAGACCACTTCCATCTGCTTCCACCCATTGTCAGCTCTTCCAGATGAGAGAGTCTAGGTATAATACCAGCTGGAAATACACGTAACTGTTTAGTACTATCGAGGTCAAGGCGTTGAAGATAAACCATTGCTTCCACTCCTGATGGCAGCTCTCGAATGTTGGTGCTGTTAAGGTCCAACACCCTCAATTTTTCAAGTTTTTCCAGTGACGGCACCTCCTCTAGACCAAAACACCAGGTTAATATCAATGCGCGGAGGTTCTTCAAGTTAGAAACAGAATTAGGCAATGACTCTATATTTGTGGAAGAGAGGTTGAGAACTCGGAGGCTGCACATGTGGTTAAAATAAGAGTCAGGGGAGATCTTCTGTAGAGGGTTGTACTGAATAAACAAGGTTAAGAGATGTTGACAGTTGGGTTCACCAGAAAGTACTTCTATATCATTATGCATCAAAGAGATCCTTATAGCATCTTCTGGCAACTCTGGCAACTCGGCTGGAATATCCTCTAATTGCCGACCTGCATAGATCAAAGATCGTGGATTCTCTGCTCTTTTAATGTCGATTGCCATGTCCCTGATTAAATCATGCATTTTGACACATATCTCATCTTCATCTCCAACACGTATCTTACGTCCATGATATTTACATTTCTCCAACATTGAGACTTTTATGAGTTGATTCAAAATGGTATGCCCTTTATTGATGTCCTCTTCTCTGGTTCCCCTTTTGTCTATTAAACCCTCACAAATCCAATTGTCAATAAGCTCATTAGCAGTGATCTCGTGGTCTTCAGGATATAATGAGCAAAACAAGAAACAAGATTGGAGTACTCTGTCATGCAATTGAGTATAACTAAACCTTAGTGCTACCAAGACCTTGTCAATATCCTTGAACTCTCCATTTGCTTCTTTCAGATCTTTCAAACGATCCTTCCATACTTTAACATTGTCAACACCACACATAGATCCTCCAACTGTTTTAATTGCCAATGGCAAATTGCAACACTCCTTAGCAACATCCCTTGCAAGGCTTTCTATATCTTCAGAGAGGGTTACACCACCCACAACCACAATATCCTTGAAGAATTCCCATGATTCCTCTCCAGAAAGAACTCGTACTTCAATTGCATGTGCTTGCATCTGCCCGCATATCCCTTTGTTACGGGTAGTGAGAACTACTTTGCAACCATTTTCTTCACTTGGAATAGGAATTCCAACCTCATCTAGATCAAATTGCTTCCACATATCATCAAGGATGAGCAAAAACTTTTTTCGCCGCTTCAAAGCATTAAATATCTTGCTTGCTCTGTCATTCTCATCATCATCTTCTTTCATGTCTATATCCAACTGCTTTGCAATTTTTCGCTGTAGCTTGTTCACATCTACATCATTAGAAACATTTATCCATATAAAACAATCAAAATGCTTGGATTCTGATTGTTGAGACAGATCGTTGTGAATGTTTCTCATGATCGTTGTCTTTCCAACTCCTCCCATACCATGCACTCCAATTATTTTTTTCTCCGTGCCCAATATGCAATCCAAAATCTCTCGCTTTGTTAAGTCCACTATTTTAGCCCTTATAGGCACCGTAGGTAATGCATTAGATGCTAGTGGTAGTGGTTCAATAGTGACACCATTTTCAAATTTGCCATCTGTGATTAGTTTTTCCACTTGATCAATCAATATCGATGACTTCTTGCTAGTCTTCCGACGCCTGTAGTAATTTGGAAAACGTCTTTTCTGATAATTTTTTTGTTCTGTAAAGTTTCTCTGTGTATCACTTACTTTCTGTTTCATAGATTCCACTTCTTGTAGCCAATTAGTCACTTCGTTCGAAGCACTCCCACCATGTAACTTGGCACGCTCTAATTCTTTCATAATGTCATCATATCTAGCAATCAATGCACGCATCCTACTTTCCAAAGCCTCCATTTTTTGCTTTAATTGTTTTTGGTAATCGATTTGTCTTGAAAGAAAAAAACATAAGGCCTTCACGCCTTCAGTCGCAGCACCATCTAGTGACACTACAAAATAGAAAGGAAAATGATAGTAAATAGAAAAATTGAGAAAAATACAATACAATAAAGTAGAAAACACAAATCAAAGAGAAATGAGAAATGATTGTTATGCTAACTAAGAAACCAATACATATATATATATATATTTATGTTAATCTGTTATGAAGATTCTTAGATGGGCAAGTGCTTGTATGGATTTTCAAGTATATCTTTGCAAGCATGAAAGTCAAATATTGCTATAAATTGAAGTACTAACGATGTGATACAATTTGACTGTTCTAGTCCTGATTAGAGAGACAAACTATATATAAAAGTGGTTAGGAGTTGGATTTGGATACTTCATCGAGAATGAGAGTTAGGATTTATTATTTATCATCATCATCATTGTTGTTGTTTATTATTATTAGATTTAATAATATTCATTGGGCGCAAGATCTCAGGCCAACTTATTAACTTCACAAATCTGCAGTTTATTTTAACAACAGGGCTTGCCAAAAAAGATGCAAAAGTATTACCTCGATCCTTGGCATGAAAATTACGGATAAAAATGAAAAACATTGGGAATCCCTTGACCATTAGAAAAAATAGATACTTGAGTTTCGAGGCTCTTACAAACAAAATTAAAACTAGACTAAGCTCGTGGCAAAATTCCCCTGCTATCACAAGTTGGCAGAAACACCCTAATCAAGTCAGTGGCCTTAGCAATTCCGGTCTATAACATGTCTGCTCTCCGTCTCCCAAATAAAATTGCGGATTCAATTGATAAATGTCTAAGATCCTTTTGGTGGGAGAAGAGTGAGTGGAAAAGAAAACTCCATACCATTAAATGGGCTGCATTATGTAAATTCATTTATGAGGGAGGTTTTAGGAGTTAGAGACACCAAGAATAATAACCTAGCACTCTTAGCCAAACCTTCCCGGAAATGTCTGACCAATGAGGACCTCCCCTGCTCAAAGATTCTTAAGGCTAAATATTGTCCTAGAAGGGACCTTTGGGAAGCTAAATTTAGGAAAGGTAATTCTTGGTTCTGGAAGGGCTTTGTTGATGGGGATAATTATATAAATGAAAAGGTTGGATGGATAATTGGTAATGGAGGGAATATATCTGTTTGGAATTGTAATCGGATCCCCTGTAAAAATGGATTGAGAAAGCCTTATTGCTCTATGATTAACCTAGATCTCAAAGTCAAAGACTTATGGACCGCAGATAAGATATGAGATATTAATGCTCTTTAGGACTATTTTGACAACCCTATAGATATTGAGAATATTGGTAAAATTTATCTCTCTAGATCCCTCTCTAATGACGAAAGAGTTTGGCCACTTTCCAAGAATGGTCAACTTACTACTATATTTGCCTATAGATTAATCAAGAATAGAAATCATGCCAGCCTCATTTTAACGGTAACTTAGAAAGCTTTGTGAAGGCTTCCGCTCCCCCAAAAGGTTCTTTTGTTTGGTTGGAAATGTCTTAGAAATGCCGTCCTAGTACGAGCCATTTAAAAATTGAAAATCATGTCTATGGACGATAAATGTACGGTATGTGAGAAAGAAGAGGATTAAGTTAGGCATGCCCTTATGTAATGTGAATTTGCCAGAGCAGTTGGTTTGGATCACAGTTGGGCCTTTTCTCAGATACTTTCCACCACATGGATTTAATAGAATGGTGACAGAACTCATGTGAGCATGGCCAACTGACCCTTCCTCTTGGGGATACTAACTAAAAAATGTGGATCATTTCTATGTGGTGGACCATTTGGAAAGCTTGGAAGGACTTCTTTCATAGTTGTCAACCATTAGATCCCTCCAAGATCATAGGATCAGCCAATAAGATGCTTCAGGATCCCTCCTGCCATTATTGGCAGTTTTCCTTAAGAAAAGATGGGGATCAATCTTCGGTCCCTATGACGATCTCTAATAAAGATGATATAATAACCTTTATGGATGCAGCCTATAAAACTAAGGAGGGATGGGCATCCTTTAGCTACATCATGAAGTTAAATGGTGACATTGTGGGTACAGGTGCTATCCAAGGACTCAAAATCGACTCTGCAAAGGAGGCTAAAGCGAGGGTAGTCTTAACTGCATTGGATAAGGTGAGGAAAAAAGGCTTTGCCAGACTTCGTATTCTGATGGATGAAAAAGAAGTGGTGCAAGGGCTGAATGGAGAATACGATTGGTCCATAAATCCAATTATTTTGGACATCAAGTCTTGACTATTTATTCTTGTTTTGTGGGCTTTGATTATATTCCCATGTCTCTCAAAGGTCAGGCACATAGGCTTGCCAAAATTTCCTATTTTGTTAGGTAGGATGTAGGTTGGGAGAGAGCTTCAAGTATCCTCTTGACTAGGGGCTAGACTATTGTTGGTCGTTTTCTTTCTCTTTTTCTTTGCTTGGTTTTCTTTAATGAATACTCCTTCTCTACAAAAAAAAAAAAAAAATTTTTATTAGGCTTTCAACATGGCCAATAATTAATTTTTTTCACTTTTTTTATGGATCATGTTTAGGAGCCTTAGAAAAGTTTAAATAGCTTCACCGAGTATTTACCACCAACTTATCCAAATCAACTAATAGGAGGGGTGAAGTAATGATATTCTTACCAGTAAGGAAGTTATGAGTGGAAGCCATAAGCCCATAAGCTACATGGCGAGCCTTAAGCTTAAGGGGACAAAGCATATGACTATCACTTGTAGAGTAGGTTGGTAGTTGAAAGAAATTGAGGAGCAGTCAAAATGCTTCCTCCCAATATTGCCATACACTAGGAGAGGTCTCACGCTAATGAAAACAACTCTAAGAAAACAGGCCAGTACCAGCAAAAGGAACAACGTTCAACGTATTAGTTTTCTGTGCCCTAGAACTTCTTGTCATTGACTTATTATGTAATATAGAAGTTGCAAAACCATTGTGCAAGATCCTTTAAAGGCATGATCATTTATTTTTACTAAAATAACTAGTTAAAATTAGTACATCACTTTGTTAGGATCATGATAGAGTTCCTTTTACATCATCATCTCCGTCGAAGCCTTCTTCCATCAATCTTGGTCAGTATTATGAGTTCTACTTTTCCCTCAGGTTAAAGTAGAACTCATACTAAAAAAAAAAAAAAAATAGATACTTTTCATCTAAATGCTTTCTATTTATAACCGATTGGCAACTTGATGTTACACTCCAGTAATAGGGCTTCAGAACACATGATGAAGTACCCAACCATGGAGGAGTTTTCTTGGGAAAGAAATTAAGGTTCATACAACCAACTGCAATACTGTTTATGGAAGAACTATAAAAATGATATTCTAAATTACATATCCTAAGAGCAATACTAATATGATGTGAAAAAATTAGAACTTGTCAACATCTTATAAAGAAAATAGATACTTAAAAGAGACAAAAAAAAAAAAAAAAGAAAAAAGAAAAAAAAAACACTAAGGGCCTGTTTGGATGTATGGTGAATTGAACTATGGTGAGGTAAAGCATCAAATCAAGAGAGAATAAAATATAAGGTGTTATGATGGTATTTTGTTTTTAGGTGTTTGGTATGAAATATTTTTGATTTTTTGTATAGAAAAGTGGAGCTTTTTTGTCTTTTAGTGGAGAAAAGATGTTGCTTTTTTGACTTGTTTTGAAAAAGATAGAGGGAATTTTGAAATTATGTACTTTTGATATGACTCATTGTCAAGAAATTCAAACAACTATATGGAATCCACCAAACCATATGAAAAAAATATATATATATTTTAAATGTGATAGCCCACTAAGTAATTCCCAGAATTAAAAAAAAAAAATGAAACTAGAATCTGCAATTCGATTTGAATGATTATTTTGATGGTAACTGTTTATCTGATTATTAAGGATGCAAAAGACTAAAAAGGAACATCTGCCACACCAATATACTAACGACAACATTTCAGCCACACTAATATACTCTTGATGCTAGATCGTTTATTGGTTTTTCATTAAGAAAGCAAATTTATCTTTATACTCAACATGGGCTTTTCTACTCCCATATAAGATCGTATTCTCATCCATGCATTCTTATGAATTTTACCTTGTATACTTAGTCTTTTGATCTAGAGGTTATGGTGTCTCCTTTAAAGTGCACGTGGACATTGCATCCAAGGCTCGTCTCTCAGTTCCACAAGTTTCACCGATCCGGTGAATTTTTGGTAATTTTCTGCTGATCGTGAAGTGAAGATAATTTTCAACAAGAGTGGATCCACAATACAGTGACTAGCTTTTGGATTGACAGCACTGGGGCCATCATCTAAAAATGAGAATCTGCTTGCTTAAAATGGCTTGTGCTGTCATCATCCAATTTACCTTTCTTAAAGCTTTCATAGCTTTGATTATATAAGCTCACTTAATTTGCCAAAATAAATGTTCTCCAGCAAACTTCTTTTTTTTTATGAATTGGGACGTCACTCTATTTTTACTTTTCTTAATAAACTCTCCTCACATAACAATTAGTTTGATTTTTGAAGTTGATTATTTTACTCTTATTTCAATATTCTTCATTGGTTTTTAATCCTTTTTTTTATATTCTACAATTAATGATAGAAAAGATGAGGATCTCTGATCAAGTCATGGATTATTTATCACTTATGAGTGGCAGAAGATCAAATGGTGAAGCCAAATATTATCGACCCAATGGTAGAAAAGATCTGGATTTGTAAACAAATTAGAGTTATTTGAGATCAAATGAAAGCTTACCTTGTATGGTAATGGTCTAATACTTGATGAGACCCACTCTATAAAGATAAATTGAAACTTAGGATCAAATGTTGAAGTCTCCCATCACCTTAAGTAAGAGTCTAAAATCAGTCAGGCGCAAGGATTCAAAATGAGTTGAGGGAGGGAATTTGGAAATTTATGGCCAATTGTAATTCATGGCATTACCATGGGCAACATCTATGCATAGCTTGAAGATGGAATGTGAATGAGTCGTGACTATTTTTATTTTTATTTTTGATGCTCCAACATTATACTGGAGACTTCTCTCAACAATCTAGGTCAACATTATAAGTTTTACTTTTCCCTTAGCTTAAAGTAGAATTCATACTAAAAAATATAGAAAATTTGTTCATTTCACTTTTTTATTTTTTTTTCTAACCGATTGACAATTTGATGCTACCATCCTGTAATATGGCTCCAGTTCAACAGATGATGAAGTACAAATCCATGTGGGAGTTTTCTTGGAAAAAAAATTAAGTTTCATAACCAACTGGAGTACTTTTTATGGAAGAACTCTAAAAATGATATTCTAAATTATACATTCTAAGAACATTAGAGCCCTTAAACATCTTACAAAGAAAATAGATACTTAAACGAGAAGAAAAAAATAGGGAGATAGTATTCTTACTGATGTATGATAAAGTGATGTTGACAAGAACTCTTTTATATGATAAAAGTCTTCAATCTGCAATTTTTGTGAATCCTAAGAAAAATACAAAACAATCACAGCAGAACGAATAAACAATTGTTGTAATGATTAACAAAGCAAAAGAATTCCTAAAACTTACTAACTTTTAATAGTAAAAGAGATTGATAGTAGAGAAATATCAAAACATATTCTCAAGCCAAAACTAGCCCAACTTGTGGGGCCCGCCAGATGCATGAAAAATCATGGGAGACAGAAGATGCAAAGTTCTTGAACCTTTTCCTATGGGTAAATTTGGAGGACAAGTACATCTCATTCCGGATCCATCAAATTATGGACAAGGTCCTCCAAGTGCGGGGGGCAAGACTTCTTTGATTTTGATATAGCACAATACTATCGTCAAATCAAAATGACGACGACAATGTAGATGGCATCCAACCCGCAAGGCATTCTACATGGTATTAGAAAGAATGGGCTAAGATATGGTTGTTATATGCCAATTGAAACTTGATAGTAGATAATTAATTTGAAAATCGGAATATGGATTTATCTTTTAAATTTTAGTTGCAATTAAATGGTTTGTCTCATAATATTAAGGTGTGCTATCCATAATAGTAGGTTACTAATTGCTAGATAGCAATAACATGCTTTAAAATGGTAGAATTTGTTGTTAAATACACCTAAGTAATAGGGAAGATAAAGGATTTTACTCTCTATACTCTATAATTTCAGCAAAAACTATAAAAGAATAAAAAGACTCAAAATATTTACATGGATGAAGGGACTCCTAACCCTTCCAATTTTAGTTTTCCTATTATTCTTCCTTATTTTTATTTTTATTTTTATTTTTGTTCATTTTCTTGGGACTCGACCGGACTCGGCCGAGTCGACTCGGACTCTGCCATGCTCGAGACGAATCCTGAATCCGGATCTTGAAACCATGCAATATGCTATTGTGTGATTATAATAATAACAATAATATATTATCATCTCAAAAGTAATAATAACATTGTCACTACTCACTTATTTGTCATCATTTGAAAATTTTAATTTACTGATTATAACTGTTATTTCTTTGTTGTTAACTTTTATTATTACAAGATTTTGCTGCTACGTACATGTCAGTTTAGCCAGATTAAAGGGAATTTTTAAACTTCATGAATATTTATTTTTTGGGGGCCTAGGCTTAGCACATACATATAATTGTGTTTTGTTTTAATTATTGTGTGTTGCGTGAAAAAGCGGAAAACCTACGACCGACAAAAAATAACTCATGTGAGAGGTCAGAATTTTCTTCAAAGAACCCATGTTATGATTTAAAGTTTTATTGATCCCTCTCAAGAAAGAGTATTTTGGAGAGTCCTATGTTTAAATTTTTCAAGACTTCTCAATAATGGGCTCACATGTCTAGATCAACGTGTAAAAAACAAGGTCTGAAAACTGGTGGAGTTGACTTGTGATTCCTGACACAACGGTGTCACCCCAATTTGAACAGGGCCGAGACATTCCGGACACTTCAGTACATATAGTAAACAGATGTTGGAAGGACACACACTCTCTCTCTCTCTCTCTCCCCTTCATCTTACAATGGTTTTTTTTTTTTTTTTTTTTAGTCCTTCTTAAACCATCTATTTGTGCGCCACCAAGCGGAGGATTAAAATTTCCCATTATTGATTGATGAAGCTCAGCCTGTGAGGTACCTCCATAGCACATAAACAACAAGGGATCATTCCATGGCTGTAGCCCTAATGGTGCATGATGGGCTTGGGGGAGTACTGTGTGTGAGGACTAGTCTTATGAAAAAAAAAAAAAAATGATCATTTATCAGTGGAGATCCGTTTTTGTACATAAAATGAGACATCAATATGCTTTAGTCCTAATGCATCCATCACCCTCTTAAATACTTAGGGCATAAATTGCCAAAGAAGTAAAAAGATTTCTCAAATAAATGGTAGAGCAAGAAGAGTTGTAGAAAGATGTTTGTACAATGAAAGAAGGAACTGACCTCACGCGTGAAATAAAGATGCAGAGTGGCTGTATAACTTGAGTGGAGTTGCGGTACTATCGATGAAAATGCAAAGAGCACCACCTGTTTCAGGTAGCCATAGGGTGGAAGATGGATGCTATCATATGTGGGGTGGAGATCTGAGGATCGAGATCTTCAACCAAACGGACCATGAAGTCCCAATCTGGAGTGGAGAAATAAAGAAGCCAAAAGCTGAAACTAGAAAGACTTTTTTTTATTTTTTTTTATTTTTTTATTTTGAAGTCAAGGCGTGTGGGGTCCTGAGGGGCCATCACACCAGATTCTTTTACTAGATGGAAATACCCGAGGAGACCTGCTACATGGACCGAATTTGGGACCGATCCTTGGACCGATCCCAAAGTTCGGTCCCAATATCACCCCTGGTATTGGGACCGAACTTTGGGACCGGTCCAAGGATCGGTCCCAAACATTCGGTCCATATGCATGCTCGTGCGTTTAGTCTAGCCGTGTGGGGCCGTGTGGGGAACAGCTGTAAAAAGAAGGAAGATGGGGAGGAGAGCACAGGAAAGTACCTAAAAAAAACATACTTCAATTTCACTCGCTGATTGGGCGGGGGCGGGCCGTGCCGTGGGAACTCTCGTAGCCCGGACCATTTCGCATGACACGCTACGGTCCGATCTATCCATAACGATTGGCCCACCTATAGATAGTTTTATGTAAATTGTCCATTTTACCTCCTCCAACAGCTATAAAACTGTCATATAAGGGGTATTTGTGTCTTTTTAAATTTTACAAAATCTATAAATAGTTTAATCCTCCCATTCTCATTTCTCACCAAATTGTACAATTCTTGTACAATTCTCTCACTCTCCATACACTCTCTGATTCTCTCTCAAAGCATTCAACTCTTTCACCCTCTCTAAGAAGTTTTTAGAGGGCCAAAGATCAATTCACCAAGAGACAAGATTGAAGGAGCCTAAAAGAATTTAGAGGTATTTATATCATTTGAGATTCCATATTTATAAGCTTATAATATATTATATTAACTCTCATTTTCTCCCCTTTCTTATATTAATTATCACAAAAAAAAAAGCTATTACTATTATTATTTTTAAATTTTATTTTTGAAAATATGGCTAGACGGTCTTCTAGAAGAGTTTCTGTAACGCCCCACCCTTACACACATGCATGATATTGTCCGCTTTGGCCCACTGGCCTCACGGTTTTGCTTCTGATGAGCCTCAACCCATCAAAAGGCCTCATGCAAGGTAAGGGTGTAAGCTCTACATATAACCCCATTCACTTTCCTCTTTATAGTCGATGTGGGACTCCGGGGCGTCACAATCCACCCCCCTTAAGGCTGCACGTCCCTGTGCAGTAGTCTGCCAGTCTCAGTAGCCTGCCAGCCCTCTTAGCCCGCCCACATGGAGACCCGCCCACTTGCACCAGACCACGGCAGGGGACCCACACTCGAACTAGTCGAGAGTCGGCACTGATACCATCTGTAACGCCCCACCCTTACACACATGCATGATATTGTCCGCTTTGGCCCACTGGCCTCACGGTTTTGCTTCTGATGGGCCTCAACCCATCAAAAGGCCTCATGCAAGGTAAGGGTGTAAGCTCTACATATAACCCCATTCACTTTCCTCTTTATAGTCGATGTAGGACTCCGGGGCGTCACAGTTTCCACATAATCTTCTTCCGTTAATTTAGGGGGAGAAGAGGATTTTATTGAATTAGAAGATGAAGTAGGTGATTTGCCGCCCCTCTACACTAGTAGTTCTCGTAAAGCATCCACGGGGAATAGAACTTCAATAGTTTGGGATATATATAATATGTTTGGATTATTTTATTTTTTTTAAGAAGGAAAGAATGTCAAAAGGCAAAATGCAAATTTTGTGGTAATATTTATAGTGCCGAATCAAAAGCGGGTACCAGCGATTTGTTAAGACTTAGGCAAAAATGTTTAACCTTTTATAAGCCAACGAATGCAGGGGCAATGAGGCCTGGTTCATATCCCCAAATTTCTACTACCACTGGTACCAGTTGTAGTTTGAGTCTTTTTTCTTTTAATGCACAAAATGTTAGACAAATTCTTGTTAAAATGATTTTATTATCCGAATTACTATTTTCTTTTGTTAAAAATGAGTTTTTTGAAAAATGGCTCCAAAAATACCTTCAACCATAATTTCACAGTATTTCAAGAAATACAGCTAGAAGAATGGGTCATTTCTTTCAATTAAACGTTTTAGACATTAATCAATCTGATCACGAGAACAACTTTTGTTTGGAGTAGAAATTTCGTAATTGATTGAACAAGATTGGGCAGTGATAAGACACTGAATTCTACTATTCCTACCCTCAAATGAGGCCAAAATCTTACACAAGGCCAAGATTCAATCCCTATAGATTGGCCCACTTCATCATGTGATGATCAGCTGCATTTTTGTTGTCTGGGGTTGGATCACATTTTCTTCCCCCTTTTTTCACGTGATCATGCCAAAGGCGAGGCTAAATCTGATTCCAACAGAATCAAATGAGGCCTTATACATCCGCTTTCTTATCAAAAATCCAAATGGCTCAAAATGAATATAAATGCACTCAAAGATGACTGGATTGATTATGTGCAAAACATGCAATTTTAATTTCTTTGTTCTTCCATCATGTATATTTTTAAGGTTAATTTAAAGGTGATAGATCATCCCATTTGCATCCAATGCTGATAAAAAAGAAAACGGGAGCTCTCCCATTCTTCCTGCAAGAGATCGATCCCTGACAGGGTGGTTTCCAATTTAATCTCCTGGCCACTCGGCCAACTTAGAAAAAAAGATCTTTAAAAAATTATTGACCTCCTACTTTTTTGCATCAGATTACATAGGAGTTGAATGCATAGAAATTTCCACTCCAGTGAGCACTGTCCAAAGGTTATTAAAAAGTTGAGGTGTGATTACAAATGATATCAAGTGAAGGGTGAAGGATATAAATTAGCAATGCAAATGTGCCTTGACTTTCTTAGGATTTAAATTACTAGGGTGATGGTTGTATGCTCCTTTCCATCTTCCCTTGGTTCTATTGCCATTAGACGGATCATTTCTTAATATTCACCTTTGGTTCTTCAATTTATAAATTTGTCTACCAACTGCATGAATTCCCTATGTATTCTATGCAAACAAGTAGGCCCCAAGCCCTACAAACCATGAAGCTCAAATGAATTAATTACAATAGACAGGTAATCAACAAGAGGTCTAATCTATCCACCAATCACACCATATGATGTATTCAATCAATAAATTCCAATAACCACTTGTCATTTATCGTTTACACTATAAAAATGGGATTTACATATGTAAAATTTGTTATGTGAAGTTTCTACATATAAAATTCACACTCAAATCATACATATGTAAGATTTACATGTAAAACACAGTACCGTATTTCCTTTGGAGCACCATTTAGATGAGTAATTGTTGAAAAGATAGGATTACATATCAAAATCTTTCATTATCTCGACAACCTGCAAATATCTAAGATATGAAACTAAACGGTTTTGAGGTATAATGGATCATTCTAGAATTTGCATGGTTCAGTTTAAATCTGGAGCCCACAAGTTCCAAAAAAACATAAAAGACAGCCGAAGGGTTTTGCAATTGCGATCTGTCAGATAGTCACCTGTACAGCACTCTTCTAGCTATAGAGGTTTCTAACACTTCCACTCCTTTTTTCATGTGCATAAATTTTCATTTACAAAATGCCTCATTTACACATCACTTCCATCATTACGTATGTGATAGATAAATAGGGGAAAACAAATGTGACCAAGCGTAATCTTAGGCATGTGCATCACTTACATGAATTCGGATTGGATGAAACAGTATCTCAACTCCATTTACAGATCTAAATGGGTGCAAACAAATGAACAGTTAATGTATACTTGCTCAAAAGTATAACTTGAGAAACGTTTAGTGTATCCCGATATATTTCCTAATAGTCCATCACAGTGTCCATTACTTAAAGAATAAAAAAAAGAGAAGAAAAATGAAAAGAACACAAACCAAAAAATTCTTCACCTTCAAGTGTTTGAAGAGCAAATCAACCTCATACAGCAGCATTCGACAGAAGAGCATTTTACCATAACATTTTAAGATTTGGCTGCAAGCACCAAACAACATATTCACATACCCAGAATTCCCTTACAAATCATTCCTATTATAGGAAGCCATCAACTTATAAAAGATTACTAGATGAAAGGGTACCTCATAAATGAGTTTCAGATCGTGGAATGAGGAGAATCTTGCCCATGTGCTTGCTGCTTTCCATTAAGCTATGAGCCTCTGCTGCCTCATACAAAGGGAAAGACTCGTAAACCACAGGTTTCACCTTGCCTGCCGCGATTGCAGGCTAAACATTTTTCTCCACCTCACTGACAATCAGTGCTTTGTTTTCAGGGCTTCGAGTTCGCAGACCCGCAGCTGTATAAACAAAATCACAGTTAAGGGCTATTCAGCTGAACTAAAACCATAATTATTTGAGGGGCTAAAAAAGAATGTCAAGTTGTATATCTTTGCTGTAGTTGAGATCCTGAAGTCCCAAGGTTGACAGGTTGATAGGCAGTTGGACCAATTGAGACTAACCCTCCCCTTCAAAGCAAATAGAGAAAACAATGGGCCTAACTCTAGAAGTAGATAGAATGCTAGGTGCATCTTACCTTGCACAGTAAGGCGCCTTTGCAAGCATACATCCAAGGTTTGCCACTGTAATTGTGCCGCCCTGGAAGCCGATGATAAAAAGCCTACCATTGACATTTAAGCTGTTGAGGTTCCACTGGAAGTAAGGGCCCCCAACATTGTCATTGAATATTTCAAGGTTTAGCAGGAAACCTTTTTGGGTAATGGTTTTAGACGACAACTGAAATTTTGAAAAATGAATAAGAAAATGGACCTTTCCCTCCAGTTTCTTCCTTCACACACGCAACAAAGTCCTCAGTCTTGTAATTGATGCAGACATCAGCACCAAGTTCTTTGCAGAAGGTTAGTTTCTCTTCACTTCCTGATTAAATATACATTGTGATATAAGAATTACAGATTTGAAAGATAAAAGAGGGTAGAGGTTGAGAGTATGATAATTTCATTCCATCACACCTGCTGTGACAAATACCCTCGCTCCTTGATGTTTAGCAATCTGAATAGCAAATGTACCAATCCCGCTAGATCCCCCATGAATCTGAAATTTAATTGCACCTCAGTACGCATATTGATAAGAAGACTGCTTTCCTTAATCAGAAAGTTACTAACAAAAAATGTACAGGTACTATGTGAGCATTATGAACATGCTTCCATGCAGCCTGAATGACGCATCTTAATTTACACAGCCTTTCGTGTTCTGCTGCTGACGTAGTTAAAGAGTATGGTTAAAGGCTCTGGCTCATACTTAGCTTGTTAGGGAAATGGGTGTGTACGTGAGGCTGCGTGAGAGCCTGAGTTTCCAGTCTCCATTGCAGCCCAAAAAAAAGAGCACAGATAAAAATTCTTCCATCATGTTCTTATCATGAACTAAATTTATGAAAGGGGATTTGACATTTCAATGCCCCTTAAACACTCAATCTCCAATTTCATGACTAAAATACTGTAAATGTCACCAGAGTCGTGTGACTCTGGTACACTTTTTTATTTTTTACTTCTTTGCCCTCGATCCCATGATATCATGGGAGTTTAAAAACCCATAATATCATGGGATCAAAATGTTAAAAGTTGAAAAGCTACCTGGATCTCATGATATCATGGGTTTTAAAAACCCATGATATCATGGGATCCAAGGCAAAAAAGTAAAAAAAAAAAAAAAAAAAAAAAAAGTGTAGCAGAGTCAAACGACTCTAGTGACATTTAGAGACTTTTAGTCGTGAAATTGGGAATTGAGTGTTTAATTATGAAATAATACAACTTTGAACAATAGGAAAGAACGTTAGTTTTTCCAATATTCAATATATCCCAAAGATTTTCTTTCTTTTTTTTCTTGAAAAGGAATGCACGGTTTCCAGGCCATTCATATTTTATATGCAATGTAAAATTATGGAAAAAAGACAACACACAACATCCTTTTTGTTAGTGCCATGTAAAAAAAAAAAAAAAATGAATCTCCATAATTAGAGAAAGAAGAACTGAGATTTTCTCAAGTAGTCACAATAGCAGTCATAACCACCTTGACTTTTGCGAAGTACTATGGGATGAAGGACGAATAGTTAATCTTGTGAAAATGAATTATAACAAAAGGGATTTACCAAGAAAGTTTCCCCTGCAGACAGTCAGCTCGTCATAAAGACAGTCGACCAGACTGTACAAGACACCTCTGGAAAACTTGCAGCTTCTATCAAAGAAATACCTCGTGGAACTGGAAGAACTTGTCGGCTGGAACAGCTACTTTCTCCGCATATCCTCCACCACTAAGAAGAGCACATACCTGAGTTCAAAATTTTTTTATTATGCATTGTAGAGGATAAACTCATGTGTTGGTTTGCTCAGCTGGTAAGGGGACATCAAAAGTCCCCAGGGGAACCCAAGTTCAAGCCCCAGTTGAAATGGGGAGATATCAGCCATTAGTGACTCAAACATGAAGTAGACTAGGATATCCATAAAAAATGGACACTAGGTAAGAACCTTCTTTTATGCCCATATTATATCTAGGTAAGCAGGATGGATCCCTCAGGAATTTCGTTTAAAGCCCTACCTAATTCATACTAGCATATAACAGATACCATTTGAGAGAGCAGCTCATGTATCATCCTCAAAGACTAACTATGTCATCCTTTTGAGTTTTACATATCTAATCATTCCTATTAGGTAAGGATGTCAGTGGATCCTCACTTAAAGAGTTGTCCAAAAGAGAGAACCCAAAAAAATTCTATGTATAGACCCTTCTTTTTAGGCCCAATGATCAAGTCTAGGTCCAGATTGGGGTCCAGTTAGGACCATATACCAGTATGCCCAAATGAATAAATATAAAAAACAATAATATATATAAAAAAAAAACGATGCGATCTTTATAAATATATTTATATACTATATATAATATGTGTTGTGATAAGATATTAAAGAGGATTTTACCGGAAAAATCCCCTTAGACTTTGTGAAGACAAAAAGGTAAATCAAATTTCAATATACACGATAAAGGCCCTCCTGCCACTTTTATTTATTTATTTATTGGCAATATCGCCGCTCACCTCTAGACATGAATGGCAATGTTGCCACTTCTTCTTCTTCCAATTCATCCTCTATTTTATTTGGTATAGCTTTACTCCTAGTTCATTCTAACACTTCCTCATATAATCATATTCAATCTCATATAATAGTTGCAAAAGAGAGGGCAAAATTCAATGAATCTACAAAATAGATGCCACCAGTTTGTGAGGAATAGAGATTGCCTAAACTACATTAACATTTCCACTAATCATCATTATCATCAAAGCTTTGTCCCAACATGTATGAATAATGTTCGGCCATTCCAGTCTATTCTCAACCAAATCCTTGGATAGGTGCACTTGTTTAGGGAACAACGGTTTGTCACAATATGATAAGTAATGTGTCATTTGAATTAAAAAAATATGAGCTTCAACAACATTCCCTATCAGCTTTGAATCACTATCTAATATCCTTTTATTTTCATTTGCTCCATTTCCACCAAATTAGCTGCCATAGCATCCTACTGCAATCTTTCTCCCTTCATGTTCTGCATATCACTTCACCCTATTGTAATCACTTTAAGGTCCCTAGGCTTAATTAAACCCAATTTTACTTTTCTAAATGGTAACCTTAGAAACTTAGAGAATAGAGACTACATTTGAATAAATTGACTACCTAATTTTTAATTTAGAAAATTTTATTTAATTCATACACGACACACAATAAAGATCATTAACTTAATCAAGAAAACAATTCAAACCAAACCAAACCACAACAATGAATCAAATCTAATCTAATCCTAATGGCATTACAAATCAAATATAATATAATCCAAACATAAGATAAGATAATCCCAAATCACCATTATCATAATGTATCCAACCTTTTATTACATGGGCCCACATCGGATTTCACACTCAATTGAACACACCTTTCGACCAGCCCACCAAACAAACCAACCCATCACATAAAAAGGAGTTATTCTAAATGCACCCACCCTAGTTACTATTTAAACCCCCTCTAGGTGCTATGATAATATAAGCTGCCCATCAATCTTTTCCACTTGCAGAAAAAGAGAACAAGTGACAGGTGCAGCTTTTGTCGAGGCCCAACCCAGTTCATCGGTTTTTTATCAGGTGGATGACATCATCGTGACGTCGCGCAAGGCGGGCCCGGTCTACAGTCAACTATGAACTTTGACCGCCCATAGCTCGTTCATCCGGACTCCGATAAATAAGCAGTTTGGTTCTACGGAATCGTGGTGACGAACACTACCCAATAGAGTTGACAAATTTGAGATACAATGATTAGAATTTTTTTAGACCAGATGCAATGATCTTTGAAGCTTGAAATTTATCACGTGATATTTGGGTCTTGTGAGCTCCGATGGACAATCTATTTGCTTTGTGGGCTCCTGACTACAAGATCTATATAGAGGCAATGAGAGATTGACGAATTTAACAGTTAGAAAAGTTTTTGGTTAGCAACCACTGTCAGTAATATCTTGACTTTTCTTTTATTTATATGTTGGATATATCTTATAAAATATGCACTGTATTACCTCACCAAGAGCGATATCTTCGATGAGAAGAACCCACTTGTGTGGAGATATCGAATGGGTAGGACACTTCTTATTTGATAAAATAAAGTCAAAATTGATGCAAGATTGAGAGTTCCATGTTCTTCGAGTATGGGCCTCCAAAAGAATAACTGTTTCTACTTGGATCCCGAGAATGAAGGGAATCAGACTCAACGAACACTAATGCTGATGGATTAAGCCTTACACCCACTCTAAGTAGGCTATGACCTTATTGACGTGACCAGCTGGATGTGATTGTTGTGAATGGCTATGAATCTGTACATACATCACACCCACCTAGGGTAAAATGGGGAATCTGGTACGGTATTTGTTACAATCTGGTGGGGTCCATTTCATGGCATGGCATGGCATGGCATTTTTTTTTTTTTTTTGTTTTGGTACGCTGCGTGACTTCTTTTTGACTCTTGCATTTTGTGAGTCTGTCCAGACTGTTTTTACTGGGAGAAGAAGAGTGGGATGTGGAGTGAGGGATTTTCAATTTGGGGAATTTGTTTAAAAAACCTTTAATTTAATTTTAATTTTATTTAAAAAACCTCTAATTTTATTTTAATTTTATTTTTAACTTTAATTATTTTAGCCCTACATCCAATGTTGTGATCAATATGCAGATTAGTAAGTTGGCTACCATTTTATCAATTAAAGTTTTGACCATGAGATTAACTCCTTTTTCTTAACTTTTATCTTGTCCTTCGGTAGAAAGGGAAGAAGTCTCCAATGTGTGAAGTAGGATGATCAATCTAAAAGTTGGCCCACTAAGATTGACATGCTGGAATTCTCTCCCTAGTGAAAAAACAAAAAAAAAAGAAAAAAATTGTCACTACGTAAGCTAGGAATTGTTTTCTGAAATCTATGGAAAATTCTTTACGTCACATGAATAACAATCTCCAATCCCCGACGATACAATCACTATCTCTTTAAATTTTGGTGGGCCCAGTGCCTTCATGTATTTTGACTCCATGCAAGAGTACCGCCGTACACAATCATTGTCATTCACACCATTCAGCATGATCCATGAATGCACTTGTATTTTTACACCCACCCTATTACACAGCACAGCCACCAGGGTGGGTGCAAATAGCAACACCCCATAAAAAGCTCTTCACTGATCACTCCCATCAAGTCAGAGACCGTACGTAAAGCAACCAGCGGGACCACCATTTCGGGTGGTCCCTCACCCACCTCCTCCAAAAGTCCTCAAAAATTCAGCAGAAACGATAGAAATCAAAGGAACAACAAACAAATCCATACCTACCTCATCTCCGACCGTCCATCAGGTGACGTTCTTGCCGACCGATTCGACGGTGCCGGCGCATTCGAGGTCCGGGTACGGGCTCTCGCCCTCCGGCGGCGGAGACGATCCCTTTCTCTGTAACGTATCGGCCCGGTTTAGAGCTGTGGCCCCGATCTTTATCAGGACCTCGTCATCTCCGACTCTGGGGTTTTCGACCTCCTTGAGCTGGAGTGGAGGACTTCTGGTCCACCTGGGCTCGTGATCACGACAGCCTCCATCTCTTGATCGGGAACGGACGGTCGAGATCAATTCTGGGGTCGGATTTGGACGGTGGGGTTTGCTTGGAAGGAGTAGAGACTAGAGAGTATAGAGAGGGAAATGAAATACTGATTTGGGGAACTGTGCAACGTGATACAGTTGTTGTGAGTCTGTGGGTGGCAATGGGTCGTGTTGAGCAGTGAGGGTACCTGACCCTGACCCATTTTCATAGGGGTCTTAGTGGGCCTTAGTTTGAATTGGAGATGGGTCTGTTATGGTGGGCCTGAATATGGATCTTGATCTGGATCATATGGGTTGAACCCAGATATACTTTTAAGTCCAATGATAGTGGAATCGCGTAAATAGAGCAATGATAGTGGGCTCCATTGAAAGGTGGATGGGATAGATTTAATGGGTCCCATGTACATGGAGACAAATGATGGGTTGAGTAAGTGGGTCAGGGCCTGTTTGGATAAATTAGAAGTGGAATAAAATGAAGTAGATTTCATATATGGAGTGGAGTGAAGAGAAATAGGTTGAAGTTAAAGTAGAGTACTTCACTTCACTCATTTAGGATGCTTATTTTGAAGTTAAGGTTTTAAGTAAAATCCACTTTTATTCAAGGAAATGGAAGTATTTAGAGTTGAAGTAAAATATAGTACATGAGGCTTATAACAATATTACTTCATCTATCGGGCCAGACTCATTCAAACGGGGTAGAGTTAAAATTTTAGACTATTATGGCCCATTTAACTTCACTGTACTCCATTTTTGACCTATCCAAACAGGCCCTTAAGATCTCAATCCAGGAAACTAAACACTACTAGAGGCTTTGTGAATTAAACGGTCACAGAAGCTCAGTTCGAATATAGAAAATCAAAACTGCAATTGGTTACTTGCCATTTTATCACCTTCAATCACAACATAAATCCAAAATTTTATTCTCTGCCTCAATGCAAACCGCTCATAATCACCATATCCACTAGCTTTTTGCTTTTACTCGAGTTTCATTTAAATCATGTACAAGATCGAAGAATAAAGAAATTAAAACTGCATATTTTATAGATAGTCTTGGGTGCCGAAGCATCTTCTAGTCGGTTGACACAACTCTTGTTCAACTCACCGCGCCTTGTGAGAGATTTTCATCAATGTTATCAAAGTCAAACATTACCATCTCACACTTAATGTCTAGGCGCAATCTTTCTTGATAATGGGTGACCATCATGTGATCTGATTCATTAGTTTTGCATTGGATACAAAGCTCATGAAATTTATGAGTGTATTCATCTAAAGATTGGAGCCTTGCTGAAAATTGATGAGCTCTCTTTGGAATGAGTCAAGGTAAGCAAATGATAGATATTTGTGAGTGATTTCAAAATTGAGCATGTTACATCAATGGCTGATATTGTTTTGCAAACATCTTGAGATCCACAAGGTATCAAGCCTTGAAAATTGACCACATAGCCATGTTCAACCTTCCAAAGAGATCTAACGGTTTGGATTTTTTATTTACGGCCCACAGTATTCAAAAATTAATATCCAATGGCTCACTTTTTTTGCACATATCTTGAGACTAGTGATGATCCAACGCTGCTGAAATTTGGTCTCATAGCCGCGTTTGATCTTGTCAACATTCCATTAATTTGGATCTTGATTTACACTCTCAGAATTATTATTTTTTAAATTAAAAAAGCTGGCACGTTGTGGAGTGGAAATTACTGTTCACCCGTCTCTTATTTTTTCCCTCTGCTTTTCAAGTGCATCCAAAAGTGTGCTGTGGATTTAAGAGGCTTAGCCTTTACTTCTCTAAAGTGGGCAGAGGCTAAAAATTACTGTCAAACGCTCTTATTTTCCAATAGAGCCTATAAATATAGATGCCAAACATGGGCATAAAGTAGTAGAATTGTTTCTTAGCAACCAAGGCTTTGTAAATAAATTAGGAAACTACCTAATCCTAATCAAACAAGAAATAAAAATTAGAAATAAGATAAAAGTAGAAATTGCAATAGTAGTTCTCAGTCAATTGGGCCTGTGGATTGAACGGTTGACCTTTGGGTCAACGTATGGGCCCAATTGCTTCCTTGGGCCTAGTCCGTACTGCATCAAGAGCGAACACCCAATCCACCTTGAGCAGTAGGTTTCCAAACAATATCCCACTTCACCAAATGGTATTTCCTTTTCTCTACTATGTCGTTCCAAAGATTAACTAAATAGACTGAGATATGAATTGGAACCTTTTTAATTCTTATCAATGGCATCCGATTCAACATTAGTAGATCCCGCCCGTAGACTTAGATTGAATAAAGATGTGAAGCCCCCAATCAGTACATGAACCGGTGGAAAATTTAGATCATGACAATAAAGATATGAACCGCTGGATTTTCTCGATCTTATGCATCAAACTTGTAGGGCATCTAAAACAAGATAAATAATAGATAGGAATACCTGCCAAAAAGGACTTGATGAGAGTAAGACAACCTCCCAAAGATAAATAACTACTTTGCCTTGAGCTTAGTCTTCTCTCTATTCGCTCTACCACGGCGTCCCATAAAGATTCCTTTGGCAAACCCAAACACAAAGGCAGCCCCAAGTATTTGGTTGGAAGCTCCCCAACTTTACAACCAACATTTTAACCAAGGTATCTAGCTAACTCTGCTCCAACTGAACACCTACAAACTCACATTTGTCAAAATTTATTTTTAAGTTCGAGAACAACTCAAACCACTTCAAAATGCTCTTCAAATTTTCCACTCACTCTAAGTTAGCATCACAAAATATAACGGTATCATTTACAAATTAAATTAAGTTTAGAAACCTCATTTGCACCATTATCACAAGACAACCCAGTAATTAACCTAGTTGATTTGCTTTTGTCATAAGGAATTCCAAGCTTCCGCCACTATAACAACAAACATAGGAGAAAGGATCTCCATGGTGTAAACCCCTTGAACTCTTAAAGGATCCTTTTGGAGAACCATTCACCAAGGCAGAAAACTGAAATCAAAAGACACAACTATGTATCCACTTACACCATCTATGACCAAACTCCATTCTAGCCATCATATATTGAAGAAACCCCCAATCCACCAGATCGTACACCTTTTCAAAATCTAATTTACAAACCAAACCAGGGCGACGCTGCCGATTTCTAGAGTCAACACACTCATGGGCAACAAGATCACTATCAATAATCTAACGACTATCGATAAAAGCACCTTGGATGTTGAAGTAATGTCAGGAATCACCTTCCTTCAATGATCTTTCTAAAATTACTTTTGCCAGAATCTTATAGCTAGAGACTTCCAACCCAGCGTATGGGATGAACATCCTTTATAGAAAATGGAGCCATTTTTTGTAGGGATCGACAAAATGAAAGAAGCTCCCAACTACCTCGCTATAACCCCATTTTCATAATCCTCATTGAAAAAAACAAGAAAATCATCTTCAAGGGTATCTTAGAAATGTTAGGAAATTTTTTTATGGGAAAACCATTAGAACCTGGAGTGTGGTCACCACAAACATTAAAAACTGCAGCTTTAATCTCATCTTTAGAAAACCGGTATTCCAAAGAATCTATCTAAGCTTGAAACAATGTCTTAAAGAGGGTACCCCATCCATGGTAGGCCGTGGGCCTATTTTCACTTTTATAAACTGTTGGAAAAAATGAACAATCACCTTCGCAATGTCTTCTCTCTGTTTTGATTCCATGCTTGTACTTCTCATCTGTCATCTGATGTGATTGAGTTAAGATTTAAGAGGTTGCCATTAGGTTTCCACTAATCTAAATGATAGACGGTGTTGCAAATATTTGTAATTTTGTGACCATTTCATTTTTATTTTTTTTTTAAATTTTGTTGTGATGTTAACAAATTTGCTTGAAGCTTGGAACTGATAAAACCACCTTGAGCCATTTTTCTTAATGTTGAATTTAAAGTTTCCACAACATTTCATAAATTAAAATTTTCTGCCGCTTCTACCTTTACAAAAGAACGATACTTAGTTTATAATTTATATGCGGTGCGTCTTGTATGTTATATATCAGATCATGTATGTTGTGTGAACTTGAATGAGAAAATCTCTTACATTCACCAGTTACCGTTCTCAAGGTTTTTCAATTAGTACTATAAAAGAAATATCAGCCACTTCTATTCTGGCTATGTTTGTGTACATTATTGAGTTGCACCTAATCTGCTCTCTCTCTCTCTCTCTCTCTCCAAAATTTCTTTAAACTGTCATGACATGGATCCATGTGTGGTATTCTGATTTTATGCAGTTTGTGATTGTTTCTTTTTCTGGTTGGGGTTACTTTTCTATGGAGGCTACAAATTCTTCTCTGGTGGCAAGAAAGACGAAATGGAAGAGGTATTATTCGTTTTTGAAACTCTTGGGATCTGACACTAAAATTTTTATTTCTAAACATGTGATAGGCTTGTTTCAGATAATGGACTTCTTTTTGAGTTCTTTCTTTCCAGACTAAAAGCCAAACCTACTTCATTGATTCTCTTGTCCTTGCTCATCAAATTTACATGCAACTTCTCACCTATATGTCAGGCTATCGAAAATGTGATACTTGTGGTGGAAAGATATTTGCTAAGTTACTAGAGAATATTTGTTATTATTGTTTTATGTGTTCTTAAAATGTAGAAGTAAGTTTCTCCTCGACAATTTTTTTTGTTTTAAGTATTTAATATACTTTAAAAAAGAAATTCTCTCTCTCTCTCTCTCTCTCTCTCTTTCTCTCCAACAGAGTTTTTCTAGCAAAAGCTGATGGAGCCAGGCAATACAAAATTTATACTTGTTTTGGATGAAAATGACCTCATATAATTTTCAAAATGACAGAAAAAGGTGGTTCTACAGCTCCATAAATCAGAAGGCAAAATCCCAAAAAAATGTCTTCATCACAACCTGGGAAATAGCTTTAGCCTGAGCTTTCATTACCATGCCAATAGAAGAATCAACATTATTGTTGAAAACCTTATTATTCCTCTCAACCAAATATTTATGTCAAGTGACTGCTAGCAAGAGCGATTCCAGCAGATTGCACCTTCATGATTGAGATGGCAAATCTTCCATCTGGAAATAACTTTATCCGACGAACTTGGCCACACCCAGTATATTCGAAAATTGTAAATGCCTAAAAATTACGGACTTGATTAAGCGATAAACTCGCAAGTTTGCTGTTGAAATTCTTTGGGAAGATCAAATACCTGAACCTGAAAGGGAAGAAGAGGCAAAGGTCAGAGGCCCCTGGCTGCTATCAGTCGAAGGCACTCCGATGCCTGAGTTAGTGCAATCACTAAGCAAAGGATGAGTGAAGGGAAGAGTGAGAATATGAGTGTTTATGCATGAGAGCATATCTTTCTAGGTTTCAACTCTTGTATATATATAGACGGTGGTCACCTTAGATCCTTCCTTAGTAGAGGTAGGTAGAGGTATTGTCCCATTGGACCATACCTTACTCCTCCAATGGAGGTAGGTGGAGGTACTGTCCCATCGGACCATACCGTGACTTCTTACATGATTGCGGATGTGACCGTTGATAATGATAACCCTTTATCTATATCTGGCGCCCATCCTATCTGTTGGCGCTTTTTGTAACGTCGTCATACTTTCATTAAATGCTGATTGATGTTTAGTACCTATCTCGGTCAATCGAACCAAGGTCAGAAAGATAGCCTTATTGTCGATGTATTTTGGCACTGTCGCCGGACTGCTCAGGGTCGATACTGTTACCGAACTGCATCAGACTGAGCGCCCTAGCTGGTATTTTTACCGAGGCTGGCCCAGGCTCGATACAGGTTGACACTATTACCGAGCTCTAGGAAACCGAGATCAAGATAAACTTAGTTGGTATCCTTACCGAAACCAAGACTCATCTCGGCATTACGAAAATGCCCCCATACAAAAATAATTCATAAAATAATCCCAAACTGCTGGGGGTTTAGCAAATGATCTATTGACACCTCATTCCTTAGCCATAGGATACACACACTGGTCTAAATCTTCTTTTGATGCCACAAATTGTTAATTGTCCAAATTCCATTTAAGGATGCAACCCACATGAATGCAAGGATTTTGGGAGGGGCTTCCAAATGAAAATAAAATGTTACTTTCGAGTTCGTAATGGCTGGGAACGGAAAGTTTGTAATACAAGAATTCTCCATTATTGTCAAGTTCCCACAACTTCCTATCTCTTTCCACTGCTTGGAATTTAAACCTGATAACAGATCCATTAAAGTCTAAGAGTATCAATCTCATCATTGAAAAGATCAATTAAAGTCTAAGAGTATCAATCTCATAATTGAAAAGACTCATAAAAATATGAGTCTTAGTAGTTGATTAATTACAAACCTTACTTAGAAATCAAAGCAGTTGCATTCGTCGAAATAATAAATATGGAAAAGCATCTCCCAATCTGACATCACCACATTAGAGATCCTTCTAAAATCCAATCCAATCACCTCCACAACTTAATATCATATATGGGAGAAAAGTACCTTCTGAATAAAAGTTATTGTTCTCCACATAACAAAAGAGTTTTGATTAGGCTCATGAACATCCTTAGTGGTGCCTAAGGTGTCCTGCTGTTTGCACAAGTGTGAACAGTAGATCATTCCTAAGCCAATTGCTAATTTGTATTTGTACATAATCTATATAGACTGTATTTAGTTAGTCTGTTTTTTCTCTTTTTATTCTTATTTAGAACTTTTTTTAATGCATCCCTCTCTCTCTCTCCCACTATATATATTTATCTGTGTGTAAAATGCATTTTCTATATCTCATGTTTTGTGAACCATTGATATCATCATCATCATCAAACTATTAATATATCTATTTGATTTCTCTCTATAGGCTCGCCTCCTTGCATCGTGTAGAAACAAGTTTCAACCCTTTATTGCTCTCAATTATGTTCTAGAAAAAACTATGGGGTCTCCATTCAGTATTTTTTTCCTGTCTTAATTAAAGGTTCCACATTTTGGTAGTGAATGTACCATAGCTGTCCATCTCGATTTAGACTTATTTTCGGTGTTTCATTTTAGAGTTGTGTTTTGATAAAATAATAAAAAAGAATATATATTTAGGAAAATACAATGGTATAAAAAAGTGAACAGACCATACACAGTAACACTATATATAGTTAATTCATTCTATTAAGTGAACAAGGTAATATGCTATATCTACATCAAATAAATGAATCCCAATCCTGCTACGGTGAAATAATTAATAAAGAAGGATAAGAACAACGGCGATTCTAAATGGACTCCCATAAAGTGCTGAAGGCACCTACCTTCCCTTATGAACAGTGATTGAAACCTCCACTTATGAACAGTAATTCCAATCACCGGTAATGAGGGGAGGTGGGTGCCTTCAACAAATGTGGTGGGTGCATTTAGAACTACCCTAAGAACAAAGAAGCAGCTAAATGAATGGAACCAGTCAAGGCTCTAACAGAGCTCATCGCCCTTGCTTTCGAATGGAAGAGACCAAAAAATGATCCATGCTCAGCCTTAATGGAGGGCGTATCGGTAGAAAGCTAATGAGAAGAGGGAGGGAGAGGGAGAGAGGGAGAGAGAGAGATGCAACAAAGTTATGTCTCTGGCGATGGTCTCAGGTGAAGATGATGTGCTCTTAGTGACGGTAGATGTAGCCTGACAGCCTCGGCGTTGTGACGAAGACAACAATGGTGGCGCTGTTGTCGTGGTGCGACGGTCACGTTGGTGCCAGGTACTCTCCGATATTTTCCTTATCTTCTTTGTCTCTCTTTCCTTGTTTTTTTTTGGTTGGGTTTTGGGATGACGAACAGAGGTTGAGGGGGCAAGGGGGCAAAGGGTTTGGTGTCCAGGATCAGGGCGAGAAGGGTTTGGGTTTGAATGTGTTTCGGTTTGGGAGTATGGCCAGTGGTTTGTGGTTTTCAGTTGAAGTGGGTGTGGTTTTCGGTTGAGATGGGTTGAGCGGGGTTCGAGTTTTGGTGAAGGGGGGATGGGTTTGTCACGTGATGGTTTTCTGGAACAGTGGAAATGGTTTAAGGGTGTTAGGGGTTGGACTTCGTTTAACGATTTCAGTGGGCGAGAAATTTTGGGCTTTAGGGATCGGGAAGAAGAGAGGGTTCCGTTTGTGGATTGGCTGCCGGACGGGAGGGATGGGGGACAGGTAGTGTTCTGATAGAGGCTGATTGGGTTCGGTTGGTTGCCGTTTGAGTGGGAATTTTTTCTGGAATCCGGAAGGGACAGTGACAGACATACTTCCATTGATTGGAATTTGGCTTTGATACCAAATTGGCATAGCCCGGATCCTCAATAAAAAAATTAAACTAATCTCGCAAAGGACTGATTGAATCCAGGGATGGATTACAGCACTAGGGCATACTAATTGGAGAGAAACTCGTAATTCTTTTCATTAAATGGAATAAGCACCAACATCTACAACTTGGAACTCAACTATCTATAAAGTAGCAGAATTATTTCTTAGCAACCGAGACTTTCTAAATAAATTAGGAAACTACCTAATCCTAATGAAACAAGAAATGAAAATTAGAAATAGGATAATAAGCCACAGTAGTTCTCTGTCAATTAGGCCAGTGGACAAAGCCCAATGGACCGGGTTGACCTCTGGGTTAACGTGTGGGCCAAGTTGCTTTCTTGGGCCTTGTCCGTACTACATCAGGAGCAAACACCAAATGGTATTTCCTTTTATCTACTATGACGTTCCAAAGGAATTAATGCTAGATTTTCTCAATCCTATGCATCACAATTTTTGGCCATCGAAAACAAGATAAATAATAAATAGGAATATTTGCCAAAAAGGACTTGCTGAGAGTAAGACAACCTCCCAAAGATAAATATCTACTTTGCCCTGAGCGTAATCTTCTCTCTATTTGCTCCACCACATGATCCCAAAAAGATTTCTTTGCCATGATGCCCAGATACGAATGTCGATACGGATACGGGTGTCCTAATTTTTTCTTTAGATAACTTTTGAATCAATGAAATTATCATTGTTTTTGTCTATTTCTAGCATTTTTATGGTGAGAAGTAAAAATATTAAAAAAACTATATATGAAATAAAGGACTTTATAAGTATGATATGCTAAACTTGTTCCCTAGAAGTATTAGTGCAGTATCAAGTATCCATACAAATGTCGTATTGGTCCGATACGAATACATTGGGCTTGTACAAGTATCCGGGTATCATAGTAATTCTTTGGCAAACCCAAACACAAAGGCGGCCCCAAGTACTTGGTTGAAAGCTCCCCAACTTTACAACCAACATTTTAGCCAAATAATCTAGCTGACTCTGCTCCAACCGAACACCTACAAACTCACATTTGTCATAATTTATTTTTAAGCCGAGAGCAACTCAAACCACTTAAAAATGCTCTTCAAATTTTCCACTTGCTCCAAGTTAGCATCACAAAATATAACGGTATCACCTGCAAATTGAAGAATAGAAACCTCATTTGCACCATTATCACAAGAAAACCTAGTGAAAAGGAATTCAAAGCTTCCACCACTATAACAAAAAGCATAGGAGATAGGATCTCCTTGGCATAAACCCCTTGAACTCTTAGAGAATCCTTTTGGAGAACCATTCACCAAGATAGAAAACTAAGCTAAAGAGACACAACTATGTATCCACTTACACCATCTATGACCACACCCCATTCTATCCTTCATATATTGAAGAAACAGCCAATCCACCATATCATACCCCTTTTCAAAATCCAATTTACAAACCAAATCAGGTCAACACTGCCAAATTAGGTCAACACTGCCGATTTCTAGAGTCAACACACTCATGGGCAACAAAAACACTATCAAGAATCTAACGACTATCAGTAAAAGCACCTTGGATGTTAGAAATAATGTTAGGAAGCACCTTCCTCAATTGAGTTGCTAAAACTTTTGCCAGAATCTTATAGAGACTTCCAATCGATCTTATGGGACAAAAATCCTTTACTGAAATGGCACCATTTTTTTTGTAGGGATCGACAAAATAAAAGAAGCTCCCAACTGCCTCGCTATTACCTCATTTTGATAAACTTATTGGAAAAAAAAAAAACAAGCAAATCATCTTCAAGGATATCTTAGTAATGTTGGGAAAAAAAATCTTGGGACAACCATTAGGACCTGCAGTGCCGTCACCGCCAACATAAAAAACTGTAGCTCTAATCTCTTCTTTAGAAAACTGGTATTCCAAAGAATCTATCTGAGATTGAAACAATGTTTAGGGTACCCCATCCATGGTAAGCCTTGGCCTATTTTCAACTTTATACAACTACTGGAAAAAATTAACAATTTCCTTCTCAATGTCTTCTCTCTGATCCCAATCATCCCATACCTTGCCTCTTAACAACAATAGCAGTAATCTGGTTAACACATCGACGGGCACTGGCTATAGCCTGGAAGTATTTTGTATTCTGATCCCCACCTCTAGCCATTTGCTTCTTGAGGGTTGCTTCCATTTAAGAACTTCTTGAACAAGCAACCTGTGAAATTGTTTGTAAAGAGACGTTCTTCTTTCCCTCTCTTCCGCCTCAAGAAGACCAGATTCTTCCTTTCCATCAATACTTTTGATATTAGTAAGCAATTCATTCTTCTTTTCCGTCAAACTTCCATATGTCTCCTTTACCAATCTAACATTTTCTTCTTAAGGAACTTCAAATTTTGAGCCAGTTGAAAATCCATCCATCCCCCACCAGGTTTTGCAGCCCACCAATTCTTAACACAATCTGTGAACCCCTTCTCAACAAGCCACACAATCTCAAAACGGAAAGGAGGAGGGCCCTAGTCTTCCATTCCTGTCTCAATTAACAAAGGAAATGATCAGAAATAGGGCGAGCTAATGTTCTTTGAATGAAATCAGAAAAAAGATCCAACCAAATCGGAGAAAATAAGAAACAATCCAAATGACTCATCACCAGGTCCTCCTGCATATTAGAGCACTTGAAATCTGCTACTCTCAAAGGCAAATCAACAAGATCATGTTGTCTGATTCAATCATTGAATTCCCCCATTGGCAGACCAATGACACAACTTCCTCCTTTTCTCAATAGGAAATCTTATAACATTTAAGTCACCTCCCAACACCCAAGAGCGATTCCACCTGCTTGCCACCTGAGTTAGCTCCAGCCAGAAATCTTCCTTAAAATAGACTATTAGACCAAGGACAAACTGATCTGATAATCTGAGCACCTATGTTCTTCATTTTAGTCTCCTGAATAAACAAACACTCACCTTTAAAAGAGTGGGACACTCCTTTCATCACTGCTCGGTTCGAATCTGAATTCATGCCACAGACATTGCATGAAATCAGCTTCATAATCCCCCACAATGTCACACCATTCTCTTTATCACCAGTCGGCCGATCATAATTTATAGAAGACACCAACTTTTCTAATTCCCTTTGGGTTTTGGATTTCTTATAGCTTTCGATGCTTATTTTTTTACCAATAAAATAGAATACAAGGGCAACATCCTTATAGAAGAATCTTTTTTTAAGAAAAAAAACCATTATAGAAGACTTGAGGTAAGAGGTCCACCAACTGATTACAATTTTTTTCCAGTAACTTATTATGTGTTCAACTTGATGAGTTCTCTATAATCTATACAACGTGAGTCCCATGATATAAGTCATGACAGACTTCAACAAGTATCGAGGGTTTTGTTGCTTTTTAACTATTTATGTTTATTTTTAGCTCTTATCTGTTTTCAATATCAAGGAGGACAACCTTGGCCCTTTGAATGCCATTCATACACCATGCTGGTGAAAAGCCTAGCTATTTCTAAATACATCAGTATCAGACTGATTGCTAGCTCATTATGTATTAATCATAAATACTTTATTTTACTCCCTAAAAAGAGTAAGTGGCCATATGCTTTTCTATATATGCATTTGATGCAGAACAGGCCCACAATTGGTCCAGCCCAAGATAATTTAAGGATATATTTTTATTTCCTGTATTTTTTTAAATTTTCCTAATTATTAATAGCACGTTTCTAATTGTAATTAGGGTTAGATTTCTTATTTCCTAAGTTGTTTTATTTCCTAATTTGATTAGGTTTCTTAGCCACCAAGTTTATCTTCCTATTTATATGCAATGTAAGATATGGAAATCTCAGACTTTGATCATTGGATTAATATTATTGTGGTTTTTTCTGTCTCTTGGAGGTGCTTCCTCATGCTGAAGTCTCCGCGGAGACGTGTTTGAAGTGTTTTTGAACACATGCTTTGGCACCCATGCAAGCTCTAACCCTATGGCTTGCATCAGCATTTGAAGCCAATCCATGTTTTTTCTTGTTCAAATAAACAACCATCTTAAATATTGGCTTTCTCCTTTCGCCCCGACTCATATCTGACAAAAACTAATGAAATGGAATCTATAAACCTATCTTCCATGTAATATACATCCCAACTAAGTCGCTTAGTGTGGCTCTCATGATATAAATTTTGTCCGGCACTAAGTCGGCTCAAGTGAGTCAACTCGGTGCTGGTATTGACTAATACAAGCCTAGTACCAGGACGCCAAGAATGCCACAACTCGGCTAAGTCAGTATTGACTCCATTGAGTCAAACCGGCACGCAACTACATCGATTAACAGTTGATATAGACCGGCACAAACTGCCGTGGGATTGACGCCACTTTGTATTTGCGATTGAAAATAGATGAGCTCCACATATGGGATTTGGCCGAATTCTAGATGGATTGGAAGCGAGTGCCAGCTCCACAATGGAGGTTGGTTGAGTCTCTTTTTGGACTCAACACACATGAGCACTCTTCATCTTCAATCGAAAAGAAAAACTCAGCCATAGGCAAACCAAACATGTTTTTATCAAATAACGAAAACTGCCCCTCCCAATGGACGGATTGCATATTCGTAGGAATGGTTGGACATCCCTTTCCTAATAGGACTCTAATTATTAAAGAAAACTAAATCTCCTAAAGCAAACCAAATCAAACCAAATTATAAATTTGATGTCTCGTAAATAAATCAAAACTATTCAAATATGACTTCTTATTAATTAAAACTCACACAATAAATTGTGTGGTCCCTTGGGCCTATGGGTTGGGCCCAGTGGGCTTGGTCAACCAATGGGTCATGGGTCTAGCACTCATAAAGACTCTTGCGAGAATGGAATGCACGTTCATGCCATAACTCAACCAAAAACATGTATCTGAACTTATTTTTTCATTTTAACTTTGAGTTTGAACTTGAAGTTTGAACATTGAAGTGAATGGGACTAGTACCGATATGGTAGCCCAAAAACTTCTTATACTGATCAATATCGATAATGGGGGCATACACGTAATATTAGTATGGTTATGAATAATACAATTGATTACAAACGCTAAATGGAAATTATCAGTATGACACTGAAGCTAGGCATTGTTTGACTAATTTTGATACTCACTACTACAAATGAGGTTTTCCGTGACGAAATTATTTGCGATGCAACCCAAAGGTCGTAAAAAAATAGATTTTTTGCAACGTAAAACTAAACCCGTCGCAACAAGTTATGTATTTGCGATATAAGATTTCAAGCGTCGCAAATAGATACATTCAGCAATGAATAAAGTGTGTCGCAAAAAAATGCGTCAAAAAACCGATGGTGCAAGCCAAATGGCGGTAAAATTGTTCGCAACGCTAGATACACATTAGCGACCTAATCATACGTCGTAAGTAAGTGTCTCTATTTGCGACGCAATCTCCGCGTCACAAATGGTTTTTAGCTGGGACAGTTTCCTTATTATGTCGTAAAAAAGTTAAGGTTATTTGCAACAGTACCTTTTTGCGTCGCACATAATATCTTATTCGTGATGCCGATGCCTTTGTGTCGCAGATAATTATTTTTAGCAACCTCCATCGTATGGCGTCTTAAAAATTTTCAGCTAAACCAGTCACTAATTTCTTCCCTCCTCCACCATTACGATAAAAAAAAAATTAGACATTTATTGGGGATGCAATTTTGGTGTCACAAATAAGATTTAGTTGCGACATTAAATCTGATGCGTCGCAGATAATATTTTTTTTCGCGATGTGGATTTAAATGCGTCGTAGATAATTTTTTGTTAGCGACATTGTTTAAGGGCGTTGCGAAATAATTAAGTCTAATTTACCCAATTCTTCCTTTTGTTTTCATTTTTTATGGGTCCCCCCTTCCTTTTGTTAGGGTTCCAAGTATTTTCTTTTGGGACAAGCAGAACAGAGGAAGGTAGAGAGACCATTCGAAACTCCACATATTCATATGTTAGAAGTAATCCCCATTCGAAACTCCACATATTCATATGTCAGAAGTAATCCCCACCGGCCACCACCAAGTCCCAACTCTCCAGTCCCCAACGGCACTTCCTAAATCCTTATTTCCTTCGTCTGCAAGGTACGATCTTGAGCAACTTCTATGTTCTTCTGAAAATTTTCCATCTTTTTTGCCTCTTATTCACGCTCAGATCGTTTCATATTTTCTTCTCATGGGATGGGCTTCATATAGTTGGGGTGTTTGAAAAATAGTTTCTTATATGGGCATTTAAATTATAGCTTTAGTCTTTTACACAAAGTAGAAGAATAAGAAGATACAACAGGCATTTTTCCAAACACATAACAGAAACCGTGGTGAAAAAAAAAAAAAAAAAACGAAACCCAAACAAACGGCATCACATTAGAAACTAGAAACGCCACCTAATTGCGTCATCTTCCTAATTGACACATTTATCACATTTATCAGCCACGGATCCACACAAAAAAAAAAAAAGAAAAAAAAGGAAAAAGTAAAAGAAAAAACAACACGATACGAACTTTCTAGCATTCCTCGAGCCATAAATCACTGCTCAAAAAGGAGGTTAAGAAGATAGAATCTCATATAGGAGATTGCACCAAACGGAGAAACTATTTATGAAAATCAGTGATGATCATTTTATTGAATGCACTACTTTAAATACAGAGGCTACCCACTTACATTCTAACAATTGAAAAGCTCAACTTGCCACCAAAAATGCTAACTACTTACCTACGTGTCTGACTCATTCAAAGAGAATCCTAATCAACAGTTTCTACTATTCTGGAACCTTTTAACAAAATAGATTCTGGACCATTTATATGGCCCACTTTAAGATGGTGTAAGTAATGCATCAAATTGTGAGTTGGTGCACCATAAATGTAATATGTATCAGCCACTTCCTGTCCGCTATACTCATTCCAACATGTACTCTCGGAATCGCCTGATGGTACTGTTTTCACTCTGCCCACAACATACACAATTATCAGGACGGGTTTTATGGAATAGTTTATTGGGTATTTTTCAATCAAATGGGGATTTTTTTTTTCTATTTGTAATCAAGATTTTGGATAATAGTGATTGGGCATTTTTGCGGCAAGTGGAGATTTTTATGTTTTTGTAATTGAGAGGAAGTTTTGTTTCTTCCCGTAATTGATGGGTTTTTTTTTATACTTGTAACTAAGGGTTTTAGGGATTAATCTATTGGAAGTTCTAAACCAATAGAGGATTCTTGTTTCTATTTGTAATTGGTGATTTTTGAAAATCTTGATTAATAATTTTCATAGCAAGTGCAAATTTTCTGTTATCAAGATGACAGTCAAGGTAAAATAACCCTAAATTATATTAATTAGATAGTCTCAGCCATTTATCAGCGGTCCTAAATCTGGCCTAGACGTCTAGTTCACAGTATTCTGACATTCCATGTGTTACATGATCAAGTCATGTACCATTCATCGTGTTACTTGCCAAGTTGCACAAGAAATTTCCTCCCTTAATCCTCTGCTTCTTAGAACTGATACTACTATAACTATCATATGTAAATAAAGAATGAAATTAATTTCACAGTACAAAAGTTATCCAAGGAGGACAGTGAGTGGATAAGGATAGTGTCCTTTTCAAACCCTTCCACCTTTAGTGGAATAAGAAAAGAAGGGCAACTTTTTTCTCTAAAAATCTTGATGGGCTTAGATAACTGGAATAAGATGAGGGTCATTCCAATAAATCATGTTTGCCTAGCCGTACTCTTCCATTCTTCCATTGATGGTCAAGCTACCAAGATAGTTTTACAAATTGTTTGGGTTACATCTGGGACAACCTGATAAGACTAGGGAAAGTGGGGCATCATAGATGCCCTTGCAGTGAGTACATGGTTCAGCACTGCAATTCTGGTGGACTTGGCCAGGTATTAACCATGCCCAAAGTTGGTAAATCAGGGGCAGAACCATGGCCATATCCCCAAAAAATTTTCTGAAGCCCCCTAGGTATTTTGAAAATGCTATGCATTTTTTGCGGTATTCTCTAAAGAAAAATTTCCTGGGTCCACCACCGATGATGGTAATCCTGAGGCCGAGGCCTTAACCGGATTATAAGTAAATACGATATATAACAAAAAAATAACTAATAAAATCACTCTAATAAAATCAATGGAATATTTATAAACGCAAATATATCATTCTGGAGCATGGATGAAAATAGCTACGTAGCGGCTGCTATATCGGGACCGCTACGCTAAAACGCATTTAGCGGTGTTCGCCGCGACGGTCCGCTACGAGGCCGCTACGGCGCTACTACGGAGTGAGACAGATTTCTATTTTCCAAAAAAAAATTAAAATGCATAATAAGACTTATTTCTTTTATTATTCTCTCAAAATAACATTTCTATTCAATTCTTCTACCCTTTTATGTTTAAAAGAATATCAAAAAGCACATGATCTCTCCAAATTACAGTTAATACAGAGAGTTCTTTTCTAGGTACATCGTATTAGACACCCCCTTTGGTAGAGGTATTCTATTCTCTAGGTACTCTTAAGTCTTAAGTCTTGACTTAATGACATTTTTTATTTTTATTTTTATGAGCCTTTTCATTAGTTTTTAAGTTAGCATAACTAAGCAACATGAATACATGTGAAAAAAATGATCATTACTATTATTTCTATTTATATAGTGATACATGATCAAATACAATGAGGGGACCGCTACGCCTCATTATCTTAGTTACTTTTGTAAAAAACTTATAGTTTCTCTCATTTTCCAATATTCTAGATTTTCTACAAATTTTTCATTTTTTTTTTTTTTTTTTGACTATTTTTTCCAATTGCACCTCTACACTACGTAGCACCCGCTATGTAGCTTTTTAGCGGCAGGCATAGTCGCTATTTTCATCCTTGTTTTGGAGGTTTACAGATTTGGATAACCTAAGCTCTCTTATTTAAGGTCATTTTGGTTAGAGTTTCAGGAAAATGAAAATCATCTCCAAACACATTAAACAAGCATTTCTAGATTGAATTCAGCTTCAGGTCCATGAATTTTTACATCATGGAGACCTCAATACCTGATGTCAAAGCCATATAGGCAGGCGGGACTGGGATCAAAATTCAGCCAGTGTTATGGGTTTTCATGGATGGCTAATCCAATTCCACTAACAAGTGTTAATGATGAGCCAATGTAATATAATATATAGGTGGGAAAAAGAATCTGCCACTTGATTCATTTTCAATGGATATTGAATCCCCTGTAGAGTTTCAAAATTGAAATGCTTGGCGATTACAGATTTTGTGAAGTACTAGCACAGAGGCCCACTAAATTAAAAAAAAAAAAAAGAATGGGGACAAGTACTGATATGGTACCCCATAAAATTCTTATACTGATCAATATAGATAATGAGGCATACACGTAATATTAGTATGGTTATGAATAATACATTTGATGACCAATGCTAAATGGAAATTATTAGTATGACAAATGAAGCTAGCATTGTTTGATTAATTTTGGTACTCTATCCTTTGACTTTCCATAATTATCCAATAAGAAGTGGGGATTATATTGATGATGAAGAAACACATGAGTCAGCTTTAATCTTATTTTGGTATTGAAAACTTGGTTGCCCCCATGGCCTTAACTGTCGGCCCTCTGTTAATAGTGTGGTTTGTGGTTTGTTATTTTAGTATTTCTATGAGCAATGAGTTATAAATAATTATTATATACTGGCAATTTGGTGCTTTCTGTGTGCCGAATGATCCTTTCATTAACTTCTATAAGCAATGAAAATTGTGTTAGCCTGAAGGAAAGCTAATCCCTATATTTTATTTAAGATCCAAATAAATCATTAAATTTACGCATTTTTATCAATTTTCTATTATTTATTTAAATTTCTTATTTTTTATTTTTATGATCTTTGAAGACTGGCATGCTTGTGCTTGTCGGCCACGTATGGCACGGGTAGCACACCAACTGTTTCCCATCCCATTCGGCATAAAGACTGGCACTAAAATTTAAAACCTTTTCTCTGTTGATCAACATGGATCAGACTCACCTAAATTGGACTAAGTGGCAAGTGATTTGTCTATTTCTGGGAAAGATCCATTAAACTTTGTCTTGTTTTGAAGTCTAGCTCAGTAAGTGCAACTTTCATTGGACTTTGTTTCAGCTTAGTTTTGATTCCATGCTTGTACTTCTCATCTGTCATCTGATGTGAATGAGTTAAGATTTAAGAGGCTGCTATTAGGTTTCCACTAATCTAAATGATGGACAGTGTTGCCCATATTTGTAATTTTGTGACCATTTCAATTTTTTCTTTTAATCTTGTCGTGATGATAACAAATTTGCTTGAAGCCTGGAACTTTAATAAAACCACTTTGAGCCATTTTTCTTAACGTTGAATATGAAGTTTCCACTTAACAGTTCATAAATTAAAAATTATTTCTGCCGCTTCTACCATTACAAAAGAAAGATACTCAGTTTATAATTTATATGCGATGCATCTTGTATGCTATATATTGGATCTTGTATGTAGTGTGAACTTGAATAAGAAAATCTCTTACGTTCACGAGTTACCGATCTCAAGGTTTTTCAATTAGTCCTCTAAAAGAAATTCAGCCACTTCTATTTTGGCTTTGTTTGTGTATATTGCACCTACTCTTGTCTCTCTCTCCAAAATTTGTTTAAACTGTCATGACATGGATTCATGTGTGTTTTTCTGATTTTATGCAGTTTGTGATTATTTCTTTATCTGGTTGGGGGTTACTTTTCTATGGAGGCTACAAATTCTTCTCGGGTGGCAAGAAAGACAAAATGGAAGAGGTAATAGTCATTTTTGAAAACCTTGGGATCTGACGCTAAAATTTCTATTTCTGAAACTGTGATAGTCTTGTCTCAGATACTAGACTTCTTTTTGAGTTCTTTCTTTCCAGACTAAAAGGCAACCTACTTCATTGATTCTCGTCCTTGCTCATTAAATTTCCATGAAACTTCTCACCTATACGTTGGGCTATCAAATTTGTGATACTTGTGGTGGAAAGATATTTGCTAAATTACCAGAGAATATTTGTTATTATTTTTTTATGTGTTGTTAAAACTGTAGAAGGAAGTTTATCAGGCCTAAACATCTTTTTTTTCTGTTTTAATTATTTAAAATACTTTAAAAAAAGAACACTCTCTCTCTCTCTCTCTCTCTCTCTCTCTCTCTCTCTCAAGTATGCTTAACTCAATGATATATCTCTATTAGGGAGAATGCAATAATTAAGTGAGGGAAAAATAATGTTGTTAGATTCTCTTTTGCCTTGCTAATGTCAAAATTTTTCCTTTCGTTATGAGATTTTGTTTTCCCATCAGTTGATTTTTTATACAATATACTGTTACACATATGCAGCTGCTATATGTATGAATTAGTGTTTTCTAGAATTCCAAAAAAAAGGGTCGGTAGATATCAATGTACTAGTTTTTAATTGCAGAGAATCAATTGGTTCCTTATTTTTAACTTGTTTTTACTTGATTTTTATTTTCATGAAACCCTTGCCTTTTTCAGACCTTGATGCTACTATATGGCTTGGTTTAGGCAAGATGAATAAGTTGTGTGTACATAATTTCAAGCACCCTTATCTGCAATCATGTTCTAATATACACCATTAGAAACAAGTTTCAAGGGGTCTGATCAAGTTGACCCAAGTCCACAAAAGTACTTAGAGACCACCTTGTTTTCTCTTTGTTTATTATTATTATTATTATTATTATTATTTTTTGAAAAAGTTAATCAGTAATTCATTAGAAAAAGGAGAATACATCAACATGTAAAAAAAAAAAAAAAGAAACACAATAAAATCATTGCATCATACACGGCAGTTTGGTGAACTCCCTTCTTTCAATAGCGGTTAGCAACTTGATTTGAATGTGTAAAAATAGAAAATCAACCCTTATGGGTTAACTTCTAGACTCCTAATCATGTCAGCTATCCCTTGGGAAGGGGCACAATCTATATGCTCATGGGATGGCACAGGAAGGACAGAAAACGGAAGGGAACCCCAGTGCGAAATTGTGATACCAAAGAGATTGAACAAGATGCGAATTAAAAATAAGAAAAAAAGAATGGGGGCCTGCATCCAGTCATGCTCTGTTTGTAGGGCATTATTAACCACGTGACAACGCATGTTTCACAACTACCTACCATGAGTGATTATAGTGATTCATCTTATTATAATGTCAGGGAGCTGGCGTAGTAAGAAAACCATTAGGACAATTGGAAGTTGGACTCTTCAGACTTCAGAGTAGCGAGTACGGTTATTAAGCATATCAGTGAAACATGATAGAAAGAGTAAATGCATAGCAAGTGTAAAAAGACGAGGAAAACTTTTCTTTATATATTCACTTGCAAATGAAATCATATTTGTAGAGAAATTTTGCCGATTCTCCTTATGATAGTCGTTTTTAGGTTCTTATGTTTTTATGCTGGTAGATATAGAGGATTTTGAGTGTTAGGGGCTGTTTGGAAACTATAAAAATAGGCTCTTCGTTAATCATTTAAAGCTTATTAACATATTTTCTAGGCTCTTAGAGGGTTTTGATTGTATAGTAAACCTCTAATTGTATTTTCTATTTCTAGAGGTTATTGACATATTAGGCAATTGCTAAATTGTATCTGTACATAATCTCTATAGGCTGTCCTTAGTCTTCTTTGTCTCTTTTTATTCTTATTTTACACTTTTTTAATGCATCCTCTCTCTCTCTCTCTATATATATATATATATATATATATATTTATCTGGGTGTGTAAAATGCATTTTCTATATCTTATGTTTTGTGAACCATTGATATCATCATCATCAAACTATTAGTATATCTTTTTGGTTTCTCCCTACAGGCTTGACCCCTTGCATCGTATAGAACCAAGTTTCAACCCTTTATTGCTCTCAAATATGTTCTAAAAAAACTATGGGGTCTCCAATCAATATTTTTTTTCCTATCCTACTTATAAGGTTCCATATTCTGGTTGTGAATGTACCATAGCTGTCCATCTCGATTACGACTTATTTTCGGTTTGATTCCAAAAGGAAATGTTCTCGGTGTTTCATTTCAGAGTTGTGTTTTGAAAAAATAATAAAAAGAATATATATTTAGGAAAATACAGTGATATAAAAAAGTGAACAGAGCATACGCACTAATACTATATATAGTTAATTCATTCTATTAAGTGAACAATGTGATATCCTATATCTACATCAAATAAATGAATCCTGTTAGGTTTTTTAGTGTTGGCTAAATTCATTGGTTGGACAAAACTCTGGGTCTCTTGAGTTGTAATTCTTTTTAAAAAAAGTCTCTGAAGATAGAAGATTGGAAGGACTCAAAAAGCTGAAAAAAACATGCTGATGCTGAATTTCCGGATCAACCAGATTGGGGTCCGCTCGAGCGATCGTTTCATCCGCTCGAGCGAAGTCAAGACTGAAAGCCCAGATGCCTGACAGAAGAACTCTTTCGCTGAGACAGAACCTCAGCCGCTTGAGCGGATGGTGAGTTCGCTCGAGCGAACTAGTGCGCAGAATTTGGGAAAGTCTCCTAATCCTATTTTTAGTAGTGTTTCTTTTAAGACTATGTTTCCCAATTTGAGTCCTACTTGTGCACTAAGTCTTATGCATGAATTTGGGGCTACATGTAGGGTGTTTCTCTCAACCCCAGAGGTACACCACACAGAGACCACCACTACTCTCATTAATCTGAGTCAGAGATATCTTAGAAAGAGTTTATTCTCTAGAGCTATTGAGAGACTGTTCTGAAGGGCTGCTCTAGAAGGTCATTGCTGTTTCTACTTTTCTTGTAGAAGATTGATCATCTTGATTGTCAAGGTGCTAGGAGATCAAGTAAGGAGAACGGGGCACGGTGAATGTCATGTCAGTGGATTCTTTGCAAGAATAATTACAGTCCTTAGGTCGAGGTACAGACTGAGGTAAAGGAGCTTGTGAGTATATCTTGTAACTGTTCGTGAACTCTTGATTTCTAGTTCGTGGTTTTTCTCCTTGGTTAGGGTTTCCACGTTAAATAGTTTGTCTGCTTTCTTGTGGTGTGTGATTGGTAGATAGCTAGTTCTATATTGCCTTATTAGTTTATTTCCGCTGCATTGTTTGGTTAAATTAAGACTAATAATCCATTCTAGTGGTAATTTCAATTGGTATCAGAGCGGGTTGCACTATTTTATTATGTTGATCCAAATATTGCTAGAATGGATATCTACCGCGAAGGCACTTTAACCAATAAGCCTCCTCTGTTGGATGGTAACAATTATGCTTATTGGAAAGTAAGGATGGTTGCCTTCTTGAAAGCCATAGATCTGAAAGTTTGGAAATCTGTTGTGAATGACTATTCCTTACCCACTATTACTACGGATGGAGTAATTGGACCCAAACCTGACAATAAGTGGACTAAGGAAGAAGAGTTGGCTACAAATTGCAACTCTAGAGCCTTAAATACTATTTATAATGGAGTTAGCATATCTGAGTATTGTAAAATTTCTACATGCACTACTGCAAAAGAAGCATGAAATATTTTGCAGACTGTACATGAAGGGACTGACACCGTCAAACAATCGAAACTTCAGAAATTGTATACAGCCTTTGAAACCATTAAGATGGAGGAAGATGAAACTTTCGATGAGTTTAATTCAAAGCTAAATATAATTGTGAATGATACTTTTACTTTGGTAGATAACTAGTTCTATATTGCCTAATTGATTTATTTCCGCTGCATTATTTGGTTAAATTAAGACTAGTAATCCATTCTAGTAGCACCTAAAGGTAATTTCAAATCCCAATCCCTGCGATTCAATCCCTGCTCTGGTACTACGGTGAAATAATTAATAAAGAAGAATAAGAACAAAGAAGCAGCCAAATGAAGGGAACCACTCAAGGATCTAAAAAAGCTCATAGCGCTTGCTTTTGAATGGAAAAGACCAAAAAAATAATCCATGCTCAGCCTTAACGGATGTCATATCGGTAGAAAGCTAACTCGAGAGAGATGGGAAGGCATTTTGGTAGAAAGCTAATGAGAAGAGAGAGAGAGAGAGGGTTTTTAATTTCAGTTTATTGACCACAATTAATAAGGTTTTAGTTTAGTGTGGGCAAGTTGTCATAAGTGCGCTACTTGGCAAAACCCATTGCACTTTAAGGTGCATCAACAACAAAGAACTTTTCTAACAAACAAACAAACAGCAGCTGCAGCATTCATTATCCTGTAATTGTATCATACCTTAACCCACCCATCAGCATCCCACTCTAATTTCAAGGCAACATGCAGTAGTGTTGGTAGAAATCATCGTCCTGTAATTGTATCATACCTTAACCAACCCATCAGCAATATTATAAGAAAGGTTAATTCAATAAAAGTGCATCAAACAAACCAAAGTACATTCAACAAACCAAAGTACATTCCACAAACTACTACAAGCACACCCATCAACATCAGTAGTTGGATAATTCTACTGTTCCTTCAAATGTATTTTAAGCTTTTTCTTATTAGACAATAAGAATATAAGAGAAGAGAGCTGCCAATGATGCGTTCTGGATTATGGTAGGATCTTCAGTGGTCTGGGTCCAATCAGTAATTGTTCCTCCAGGAAAAGGAAGGTATCCCTTCAGCCAACCAGTCTCACCTGACAAGAAAAAAGTATAAAGCTCAAGTCATCTGATTAAAGATTCAATTTCCTAATCCAAATCCAAATACCAAATATGCACGGTAGAGATAAAATGAACATGTACCTAAATCCAAATGCAAATCATCTAAATAAATGGCTCTACCAGTCTGGATCTCAAATCTAAAATGGGCCTATTAGAGTCCAGATTTGAATCAGAACTGCAGATCACAGCTAGAGATGGTTTAAGGTCTAAATTTGAGGTGTAAATAATGTTTTAAAGGAATTTTGTATCCAAGCGAAGGGTTTGGATCTAGCCTGACAGATCCAAATGAGTGAATGAATTATAAGATCCCCCAAGGGCCAGGGCTATACTGAGACAAATGAGAAATGCATCAAAATACTTTACAAAGAACTCTTACCTCTGCCGGAAGCTGACTAGCGTTATGTAAGGAAGGGCAGGAAGTGGGCCTAGGTTTGTGGACGGTCCTCTAATGGAGCTCAATCTTGAATTGAATTACAGATTGGATATCCGACTAAATGGGTCAATGAGACTCGTCTAAACTTAAATTGAATCTCAGATACTAAAGATTGGCAACTGAGGGCCATATTTTGAAATTGAAAACAACGGTTTTTTTTTTTTTTAGGGTTTGATGGATTCAGGTGTATGCAAAATTGATGAGGCCCATTGAGGAATCTGTGGGCCCTCCTAGTTAAAGATTTGTTCGAGCCTGTTAGGGCATAATGATTTAATGAAAGATTAAAGATCGAATTCAAAACAACAAATCCCATACCACAGTTCGGCTCTATAGTCGAAGTGAGCCTTGGTTCGTGGATGGTCCCACTCCAAGGGCATCCCACCATTCCTCCTCTCCTATTACTCTTTGAGATGCGCAAGGTATAGGTTGTCCACAGGAGGGGAGCTTCTTCAACTCAGGACAAGAGTCTATTAG